>CAUYSK010076473.1:55000-124072 GCA_963575035.1 Avahi laniger
CCGCCCGGCGCACAAAGCCCTTTCTTCGGGGCAGGGGCCGGCGGGGAGGGCCGCGCGCACTGGAACGTTCGCTTTTCCTGGAGCGCAGAAGTTTTGGTTTGGGAACGAGGGTGAATCGTTGACGTGTGTCTCGACCCAGTTTTTGTAGTGACTGACTTTCACGTGGGCCGCACATTTTTCTGGGAAAACCTAGACCCAGGGCCCGAAAGATCCAAGTGTCAACAGCGAAAAAAAAAGAAAGGGAAAAACAAAAAACGCCACGGGCGTGCAGGGCGTCAGGGTGACGGTGGGCGACGCTCGCGTCGGGGGCACTCGCGGGGACTCCTGCTGCCTTAAAGTAGCGTTGAGCGAAGTACCAGCACAAACCTCCTCCTGGTCACTTGGAGAGGAGAACTTTCCGAGTTGGATAGGATAGCGCTTAGTGCCAGCCCAGTTTAGAGGCTCCAAAAGGCTGCTGAAACCTCGTGCAGGAACTCGGGAAGCGTTTTATTTTTTTTAAAGTTTATTAAAAGTTTGCACAGTTGGTAGTTTTGTTCATTCTCAGCTTCTGACCATTTGGCTCACCTGCCTTTGGAATGAATTCACAGAGAAAGTTCTGTTTGCTGATTGTGAACGCATGTCCTCGTGCTTCCTAAGATTTCTTCTCGCCAACGTAGTGTTTTATGGGCAGTTGAGAGAAGCCGTCAGTTGGCGGTATTCGCTGGGCGACCTTGGATGAGTCGAACTGCAGATTACCTGGGACCGGGACCTGTGCAGTTCTTAGGTTAATATAAGAAACAATAGCAAGGGAAGATGAGTAAAGAGGGCATTTTATGCTTTTGTTTCATTGTCATGTTTCAAAATTATCCAAATGTCTTCTCCACGAAGACACAGCTTCTGTGTTTCAAATGCCAAACTCTAAATAAAATATTTACATTAAAAACAAAGATTTAGCTTTCATTTTCTGTGTGGGCGCGGAACACAGTGGTGTTCTCTCCTATCAGCTGCTTGGACGACTCCCAGAAGAGCGAGTGGCCTCAGGTGGGCTGGCTGGGTTTTGGGGGTGAGAAGCTGAAGACAGGAATAAAAATAGTACAGTCCTCGCTGAAGAGCAGGATTGTTTTTCTTCAGGGTATGCCCGGAAAAATTCATATTTAGATAAATTATGCCAAATGAATAATTGTGATATTAGTAGCTGTTTTGTAGAAGTAGAATTGCATTCTGGGTGGCTCTTGTTAAATACCGAGCCTTTCCTTTAGTGTTTTGATTTCCCTGTGTCTTCTTGGAAGGTCTCTGTTTTTTTCAGAACGTGTTTTAGGAGTGTTCTGAGTATGTGGATTGTGTCCATTATATTGTTCAGATGGTCACACTTGGATCCTAGAAAAGCCAGGGAGGTCTTACTAAGACAAACACTCTGGTATGACATTAGTAAAAATAAGCAATGAGCAACACTTTGCTGTCAGCAACAATAGAAAGGCAATCCTGATTTCTTCATTTATGAAGAACTGGAATAGTAGTTTTGCAATTAGAAGATAAAAATTTTGATTTTATTAGATGAGTGACAGTATTTCAAAATCATGTAGATTATAACCAACTTGAAGGAGGTATCAGAAGCCATGAAAACGAAATAGGCCCTTCTAAATAAATCACCAAGTTCTGCATTCGGTTTCCAACTTCTCACTCACATACATACTCTTTCTTTAATAAACAAGGTTGAAAAGATATTTCTGATGTGGCTGTCACTCCTGCTATCATAATTTGAAACTTGCATCTCAGGAGAGTAATTTACCTAAGGCAGGTAAAAACATTAAAACAAAATGACAGTTAAGTTTGAAGTTTTTATTTTCAACCAAATGCTTAAAAGTATGGACTACCAGGAAATGTCTATGAACAGTTGAATATAATTTGTGAATTCACATAAACTGAGAACTTTGAATAAATACTTAAACAAGTATGCAGGGGTTTTCATCTGCAGCAAACTTTACTGTAATTGTCCTAAGCACTCACCTCCTGAGAGTGGGTACCGTATTTATGGTTGCAGTGCAGCCGGCCTTGCTTGGTTTGCTCTCCTCCTCCGAAGTGCCTTAAAACTGTTAAACACCAAAAAGATTCACTTTTCTATTTGTCAAAGCTGGAAATGTTATTTTGAAACATGCCTTTACCTCTCCTGACTCTCAGAACCATAGGATCAAAATGCTATCAACACACGTAACAAAGTCAAGAAACAGATTGTGCCCTTATGTCATGCTACTAATCTTCAGAACAGCTTTTTCTTTTTAATGAAATGGAAAGTTAAAGCCAGTATTTAGAGACATGGATGGTCGGACAGTTAAACGAGTCGCCCCTTCTGCCCCATTTGTATTATTTGGATATTTGTCTCAATGTCCTGAGAGTAGACATGGTGTTTGCGTAGATTCCTAACTGAACATAGTTCTGCTGTCAGCTCATTTTTAGAGGCAGCAAATCAGTTGCATCCAACTGGTCAATTGTGACCTATTTCTATTTTTCTTGCTGGCTCTTTCTCCTGTTTCTTGTGGTGTTTTTCTGATGGAAGTTTCTTGGTCATTTTACCTGATAACAAGTTATTTTTTTTTTTTTAATTTACTCCAGAAAGCACTGTAAGAAGGAAAAAGTGGTCTACTGCATTAAGGTGTGATATATTCAGTAAGAGCCAAGTTATAAAGCCGGGAAGGAGAGAGGGGAGCACTTAGTCATTTAAATGGCCAAGTTAAACACAAGACACAATTAGGATATCTGGACCCTCAGGTGTTCATAAACTCATACCAGGGACCTCGAGAGGAATGGAGGGAACCCCAGAGAAAGAGGGCCCCAAAAGTGCCTTGTTTAACTTGGCTGTTACAGTAGCTAACCCTTTGTAACTTGGCACATTTTGAAGTTATCACACTTATGAGTGACCTTTTTCCCTATTTACCTTCTTTTGTACTTATAAAGTTTTTAAAATTTTTTTTGAGAAGTAATTTATTTAGAAATATAATGAAGTGGCAAAAATTCAGCTCACAATTTAAAGAAGAAATGTAAACTATAGAATTTGAATGAAAAGGCAATGGATTTTAAGTCCCAAACCTTTTGAAAGTAAGATAACCTATGTATTAGGCTGTATTCTCCAGTGGAAAAACTCTAAAAATTGTAGGTGTTAAGAAAGCCACCACGGGGAGCTTGTACTGGCCCTGAAATTTAATAGAAACATTAGACTCTCCAGTCCCTATTTAAACACATTTTTTTCTCGTATTTTCAAAGTCAAAATATATATTCTTATGGGTAGACAGGTGAAGTATAACCAATAAAAAAAGTTTCTCTTATATTTCAGGTGTTTTATTTCTTAAAAAAATAACCTCAACACTAGAGATTGAGTTTTAGTTTTGGAGATGATGCCATAGTAAAGAAAAAAAGCCCTAAATTTTGTGTGAACAGCTTTAAGACAGTGTAATATTTTGCTTTTCATTAAAAAGTTGCAGTATGGTTTTTCCCTCAATTATTTTTAGATAGGAGGAACATGACTGCTTCTTTAATAACATTAGGTTAGATTGTAATTTTTTTTTTAAATTAAGAGATACACACACACACACACACGCACACACACTAAATAGATGTTCCCTTTCATGATTGTACAGGCAAAATACTAATTGTGTGGCACACAGAAATGTATGCTTTTACTTTTGGATTTGGATGCTAAAAAGCCTGATTATTGGAAACACTGCAGAAGCCCATGTTTGACATTGATACCCCGTCAGACAGTCGCAGTTGTGCTTCTAGTCATCTATCAACCAGTGACTGTTTCTTCCCTCCACCACCTCTAAATTATACTGACTAGATGCTGAAGTCATTAAATTGATTATAGTCCAATCAGCAGACAATCCGACATAAACAAAAACAGCAATTACAGTTGGCAAGAATCCCATGAGTGCTAGTCAAAGTTCCAGAACTGATGGTCCACTGAGTCTTTTCCAAAATGCCGGTTTCATGATTTCAGCACTTCTGGCAGCATCTTCTTAAAGGGAGGGCACAAAAATTCATAAGATTCCACTTGGCCCTAAAAACAAAAACATCTGCTTGATGCATGAGTGGATTGTTGGCTTTTATTCATCCAGCCAAAAATGGGCAAAAAATAGGATATTGAACATAAAAGCGTACATGTAAAAATGAAATTACAAAGGGATTTGAGATTAGCAGCTTTTTATAAAGCAAGCTGTTAATAATTTTTCTTTTTTGTTTTGCCAGAGTATTCCCATATCCCTTAGAATCCATTGTAGTTATTCTTATTGACAGTGGTGACGTCTAGCAGTGATGACAGAATTTTTCAACTTTCTGCTTCCAGTAATTCTACTTAGTTCTTTTTACTTGCTTATTTGGGATAGCACAAGTCTTGTAGCATATTTGTAGGATATTTTCTTTTCATCTTATAGAAAGATTTGTACCTGTCTCCCTTTATTTTTAAAGGAAGTCTGTTTGTGAGGGTTGGTTAGTCTGATAAATTCTAGTGAAATACTTGTTGACATAAGTTGAAACGTATTATAAAGTATACTTGCTTAAGTTTGCTTCTTGACATAAAAGCATGCAATAAAGAGAAAGAGGTTTTGATAGTAGAAAAGAGCAAGTCTACCAAGATCAATTAAGAATTTTATGAAAGGTCTGTTTTTCCTATTACTGTGCTTTATTAATTAATTCATCTGACAGAATTGACATTGCTGGTTTAATGTTGTTAATTCTGCTGCCATAGAATACATTCTTCATGGCTGGACTTAATGGATACCATGTTCAGGTTTTTAGTTATTTTTAAGAGAGAAAATGATTTTAAGACATGCAACATTTGCATCACATTTTAGCGGCCTTATGGATTGTTAAAAATGTAAATGTCCTTTAGTGATATGTTAAAGAATGCTTTTGAATTAAATGAGATTTCGATACAAAGGCTGATATTCTAAATCAAACCTCTAGCTAAGTATTTTCCCAGATGTATTTAATTTTTTTCTCCATTGACTCCTGCGGTGCTGTCAAAGGTTAAAGTTAGTTGGTGAGGGGGCAGGGATGTATTCAGCCTTTTAATCCCATTTCAATTAAATCTGAAATATGTTCCTGTTTTTTGTTTGGAGATTACATGGCGCACTGGCTGTGATTGCATATACCTTGTTTGTTGTGATGAAAATGTACTTGTCTCATTTAAAATATGTTCTGCAACAGTGTTATTGCAAAGCAATTAAAACTTAAACATTAAAGTTAACATTAGTAAATTTAAATAGCTCTGTTATAGTATTAATCAAATAGTGTAAGGAAAGCTTTTAAATGGTTTAAATAATTATGCAACTCTTGGCATAAAAGCCTGACACAAGATAAATCTTTGAAAACTAAGTAGAATCGTGGCTTTTTTTTTTTAAAAAAGAAAAACTTTAATTTTAGGCACCTTGGGCTTTTAGCATGCATCACATTCCACCTCTAGTATAAGTAATTATACCAGTTTAGTAATTATTAGAGATGAAAGAAATTCAGTAAGATATGAATCCTTTAAAACTTCAGTAGCTTCAGTTTTAGCAGGGAGAATGATCAGGCAGCATTTATCCAGCGCCTGGGGACCCTGCCACAGCTATGAGCACTGGCTGATCTTGGGGGCATCATTATTATGGCAGCACACACTGCAGTTAGCGTTTCTTCTCTAGATGTCTGATTGCAGAGGTTTGTAATTTGGTTTTAAAAAATGTCTAGATTCAAATACGACTCTCTATAAACTCCCCTTTCTTAGAAGATTTTTTAAAAAAGTTAAATGCATACGTTTAAAAATTATTGTTTCAGACACTTTACATTTTAATTTCATGGGATTACTAAATGCTTTGAAAAATACTGAAAAGAAAAAATATATATGTCTGTCATTTGCATGTGTATATGTGTTGGGCATGTGCTCATTTTAAGTCTTATTTTCAAATGAAGATGATTTGGTTTGGAAAGCATATACTATTCATGCATGAACATAGCTCTCCCAAGCTGAGTATGGTCAACTGATTGACATTCAGAATATGCATTTTCATAATAGTACAGTTTGTTGGAATTCCATGTTGGTATTTTGGTTATAATTTTTTGCATATGTGAAATGAAAAGATTTCAGCCACTCAGTTATCACAACACAGTATGAGATACACACACACATAGTGTGCACACACAAACATACTCTAATGTTCTATAGGAAATACATTTTGTTTAGCAAGTCCACATAAGTGTTAATCACATTTTAAGGGGAAAATTGGATTTTTCCCAGTAAAAATTGGTATCATTGTAAGGAATATAATTTGCTTTTAGAAATTAAAATCACTGTACCATTAAGTATCATTATTTCACTATTTTTATTACCTTCACTTTTCTTTCTTCCGATTGGCTTTTTTCAAAATTTCTTATCCCATTGGTGTACCATGAGGGATATATCAAGATGAAAACTTACTTACTTGACAGGGACAAAATCCTTATTGAGTACGGACAGTTCCATATATTCACACATAATACATTTGCAAAAACCTATAGTGGGGTGAAGGGTCCATTCAGTGAATTATAAATTGCTGTATTATAGCAGTTTCTGTGACCAGGAATCTAAAATATATTTCCGTGCTTTAAACTATATATTGACTTTTAGAAATAATTTCCAGCATTTCATACATGCTATTTAATATTATTCTTTTCCTTCACAATAGAGCCAGATTAGTTCCAGTAAATGCCTGAATAAGACTAAATATGAATTGCTTTCAGTATTCCTAATTGTTTTGTCTCAACTGCTTTAAGTTTATTAGACATATGCTTTTTAGCACGAGTATCGGCACTTTTTGTCTTTCACTTATTTTTACACATTAAAAAGGGCAAAAGGCAATAAAGTCTTCACAAATGTCGCTCTACCAACTACTAACGAAGCCAAAACAGAACTCTTGACTGGCAGGTGGTGCCGCCTTGAGTTAGTGTGGATGATGCATCCATCAGCTGATGTAAGGAGTCTGAAGTTGCTGTGTGTAGGGGGGTTTGGGGCGGTCAGTGGACAATATGCAAAGTTAGATGACGTTTTGCAGACAGGAGCCAAGGGTTAAGAAGAGCTGTGGACTCAGGGAATGCACATTAATTCCTGGAAAGAGTTGAGAGTAAAAACAAACAATTAACTGTGGTCTTAAGTATTGTGACTTGGCTATTAGTGCTTGTAGGGAGATAGTTGCAGAGTAGAAAGAGCATAGGGGTGAACTCTGATTCCTTGTGTGCACTTTTGGCAAGCCACTTATCCCCTGTTCTCTAGGATTTGGATTTCCTCTCTGTAAAATGAGGGAGCTTATTTTACTATTTAACATGTTTTGTTTTTGTTTTTTGATGTCTATTTTGTCCCAGGCACTGTGCTAAATTCTGAGAATTCAGTTGTGAACCAAACAGATACATAAGCCTTGCTCTTATGGAGCTTATAGTTAAGAAAACTGGATGAGATTTTACATACCTTCCATTGCTTTTTGATTTTTGGAAGAAAGCTTTGTAAGTGGGGAGAAGGAGATACGTGTATATGCTATGTTAAATTTTTCCTGCAAGTTAGATCAATTTAAGCAGTTAGATCAAATGAGTTTCAAAAACATTTATTTTGCCCCAAAAGTTTGATGAGCTACAGTTTTTAAGAATGACAAGCTTTGTTAGATTTCCTTTGAATTGAAAACTACTAAATACAATATATAGAATATTTGTTTTCAACCCTTTTGTACTTAGATCACTGATTTTGCAATATCTTTTACCCCTCCTAAAAGTTCTGTATAACATTTTTGAAACTTAATTGTATGATAGTAAATCTAATTAATTTTTTAAAGTTTTCTAAGAATTTATTGCATCCATGAAGATAACTTGGAGGCTGTTGGAGAATGTGTATGATGTTGATACTAAAAAAACCTCAGCAAAACTAAACTTCAGGTAGGAATCGCTGCTATACAAAATTGAGGTGAAACAAGTCACAAGGAATCCATTATATTAAATATGCAGGCATAGAACACTAGGGAATGCAGCAAGTTGGTATTGAAAAGTCCATAGTGTGTAGGGTTGATTATTTTTCCCCTGAGAGCTAGATGAATGCTTTGAAATAAACTTCTACTGAATCATGGACCTTAAGCGAGACAATTTAGGGATAGTGATACTGGGTGTCTTGATGGTCTTCATGTTCGAAGACATGAATGCTGGAATGAATGGTGATGGTGGAGTGTAACTGACCGCAGAAAAAGATGGTCAACGTGAAATCCCTTTTGCCTCCTCCAGCATCACATAGGTCATTTACATAACTATTGCATCATTATACCAAATTTTTAATCTTCAAAATAAAACCATTACAAGATAATAACACCATTTTATAGCTCCTGTTAAATGTAACTGTTTTTATACTTGCTGATTTGCATATTTAAAACCCACTATGAGTATGATGGGCTGGCAGACCTCTGGGGTGGCTTCCTAGCCCTGTTTTTGTGCCTGTGTCCCCAAGCTGGGAGAGTGCTTACCAGGTGCCTGCCTTTTGGTAAGTGCCCAATAAACTTCACGGAGTCAATATCACTTCATTTCTTACTAGTTGAATGAAGGTGTCAATGACTTCTGAATTCTTTTCTAGCTACAGCATCCTTGAATTCTCATCTTGAGAAATTGTGATTTTTGCAAGTTGATCAATAATTCATATTAATAGGGCAAGCATACTTCTAAATTGCAAACTTAACCGAGTTGTAGCTGATGGAACAAAATTGAAGACTGGCCACAATTTCCAAACATAAGTTGGACAGTCTTACTTTCCACTGTGATTGCTTGTCAAGCCTCCCCCTGCCCCCATTTAGGGAGCAAATATGGAGAGACACATGTATTACACACTGAGTCATTCTCAGGACCTTTATAAGGAATCTGGTTCTGTTCACACCTTGGAATTTCCACAGAGCAGTTTTTAGCATCTAAATGAGCACCCTGGACCAGTGACTGACTCATCTCACTAGGGGTGTGTCATGTCCCTGGGCACGGCCCTAACGGCAGCACTTGCTTTGGACTACTAGAAATCGTGTGTGATCACCTCTGTATTTTCCTGGGCCTCAGGTGCATTTCTGCAGGGGGATGAATATGAACCTGCAGCAGTACAAACATTTGAGCCAAGGTCAAATTGTGCTGCTTTAAAGACAGCATTTTAATTTAGTTTGAATTAACATTGACTGGTCCTCTTTAATTCCTGTTCATCTGTCCAAATGCTGGTGCTATTTTCATACCGCAGCATGTCCTAAACCTTTAGTGATGTTCACTGCTTCACTATCAGCCTCCTAGGCTTAGGTTGTGGGTTCTCAAGTTGATTTGCATATTGTTTTCATCTCACATCTTCTGGGAGGTTTTTTCTGATCCTCCTCAGTTAAAATGACCCATCTCTATGTTATCCCCTTTATATCCCCTATGTCACAGAAACTATGACACTTGTTGGTTTCCTGGCTTGTCTGTAAGCCTCTTGAGAGCAAAGTTCAGGACCCCTTTCTCTGAATCCCCATAGCCTAAAATGTAGGTGGCAAACACACAAACAAATGCATCAATTCAATCATTTGTTTAAACAAATATTTACTACATATCCATCATTTACCAGTCTAAGAGTGCAAGGAGTGAGGGATGATATGACAGACACATATATGGTCTCTGTCCTGGTAGAGTTATGGTCAAGCAGTGCGAGTATATTAAATAAACAAGATGCTGGAAGTTTCCAGTCCTGTGGAGGGATAGTACTAGTTGTTAATGAGACCATTTAACGGATATCAGTGAAGTCAGGGAGGGATTCTAGAGGAAGCACTTTCAGGCCAAGCCTGAATTTTCACATATTTTCTAAGGCAAAATATTGTACATGGTCATACATTCTACAGGAGTTTTTATTGAGCACCAATGTGTCAGGTGCTAGGGAGAGAGTAAGGAACAAGTCTGACCCAATGGCTCAGGGCTTTTGTGGAGCTATACAGACATACTTAGATGATTCTTTGTGTCTCTCCTAACGTGTACTCCAGATTGTACTTAGTTTTACAACAATAGTGTATTTTCAGTTTGCACAAGTGGTATCCCTTGCACATTGTTTGCACATGGCTAACTTGTGTACAAGTTCTGGCCATATTTTATGTGTGGGCTTGGTGTTCCCATTCTAAGTAATCTACCTACAACTGTGTCCGTTGAGTTCTTCACTTTTTCAAATATCTGGGTTTGTTTTGATTCTTATAATGCTGTCTAAATACTGGATAAACTCCCCCATTTTGGAATTGTAAGACAATTTAACAGCTATCTTATCTTTACCTCATAAATATTTAGGAAAATATATACCAGTCATGTAATATATTTCTGCTTATGATCTTTGTGAATTCTTAGCACACTTTACACATCAAGGGGCTTAGTAAATACTAAAATATGAAAGTGCATCAACAATCCAACAGTATATTCTGTAATTAAAAGTGTATGTAGAAAAACTGTGAAAGATAATAAAAACAGTAATATATCTCCCAGCACTCTTTTTCACTTTTCAACTCACATTTTCTATACATTTTCTGTTAGCCCTATTCTTGACATTATTATTCACAAAGCCCCCCAAGAAATGTTTCTGAGAGAATGTTTGAATTCAACCCTTCATTATCCAAGCCAGGTCAAAGTGAGATTCATCAATGCTTTGTTCTGGCTAAGAATATGTTGCCCCTTCCAGCTGTTCTTTAAATATCTGTTGCATAGTTATTTAGAGAGGATGAGTATAGCTGGTAGAAATGCACTCAGGCAGCTAACTGGACCGATCTGAGATGGGAATGTATATCGTGGGTATTTTTCCTCCAGAAAAAGTGGGAGCTCTCTCTGTTGTCCTCCTCCGTAAGTATATTTCCTAGTAGTCCTTCCACGTCAGCACTTAAGACCTCTTGCCTTTACTCTAACAACTCTACACTATCCATTGTATGATGGGCTGTCATTTGGTCCTTCCCCCGACTGATGACGATCAAGATATTTCTCTTTAGTTATTTATTTGTTTGTTTATATTACTACTTACAAATGTTGCAGTGAACATACATACATTCTTGCTGACAGGTATGATTATATATGTGGGGTAAATTCCTAAAAATGGAATTGCTGGTTAAAGGGAATGTGCATTTAGAATATTAATAGATACTGCCAGCATGCCCTCCACAGAGGTAAGACCGGTTCACACTGCTGTTAGCAGCAGGGTTAGAGAGTGCCTGTATTTAAATACTTCATCTCTGCTAATTCAACTTGTGAAAAAAACAAACAAACTGGTATTTCATTGACATTTTAATTAGCATTGCTATAATTATGAGGTAGATTGAGCATCTTTTCAAATGTTTGTAAACCATTTGTATTTATGTTTCCGTGAATTGCCTTTTTATTTCCTTGGCTCTTTTATTTTTTGGTTTGAAAGAGCAGCTCATATTATTAAGAAAATTAATCCTTTGTTTGATTTATGTGCTGCAAATATTTTCCCCAGTTTGTCTTTTGACTTTGTGGGTGGTAATTTTTTTTTCTTTTGCCATACAGAAATTTAAAAATTTTATTTTCAGTATTGTCAGTGCTTTTCCTTGTAACTAATGGACACTATGTGTCTGACATAGAAAGATTTTTTCCTAATGTTTCTTTTAGGTCTGTATCCCTCATTAGACTGGCTGCAGTTGTCTTCCCACAGCCACGCCTGTGCCCCAGCCCCTCTGCATGTTTCTGGAAATACAGTAGGTGCTTAGCAAACATTGAATAAATGGAGAAAATGTGGTGCGGTGGTTGAGAGCATGGATGTTAGTTAAACTAGACTCCTAGGATTGAAATTCTAATCTGGTTGACCTTGGGCAAGTTATTAAATCACTGTAGAAAACTACAGTTTCTCTATTTGTAAATGAGGGTAATGACAGTACCTAATTCATAGGGTCGTTGTGAGAATTAAGAATTAATTAGTGCAAGCGCTTAGAATAGTATCTGGCAGATATGAAGTACCTAGTAAATGTTTCTTATTCTTACTCTCAAGGTTTTCTTGTTTTGTGCACCTCACGGTATACAACTCTTTTCTATTCTAGAAAGTTCCTTTTTGCTATGACTGAAGAGTAGAAATTTCCACGTACTGTGTGGTTGCACACAGCCCTTTCTGAGGCTGCCTTGCAGAGTGAGGGGTGGGGGTTCACAAAAGTCTTTACTGGGTTTAGTCCGCCTTGGCAGGAGCCTTCACACTGGCCAAGACAGTGACCCAGGCCAAACTCTAACTTCACTTGGCCAATGTAGAGAGAATTCTGAAAGAAAAATTCCTGCAGAAATTCCAATTAAATGATAATGGAAGCATAAAATGAAGCTAATTAATTTTAGCACCTCTGCCATCTTTTTTGGGTACGTCAGGTTGGTGTCTTTTTAGGTTCTTTGTAAAAGGACCAGTGCTAATTTGTAAAGGTAATCTAATTATTCTTGGGGGAGGAACTAGAGACAAATAATTCACATATCATTATGAAGGTTTAATCATAGTAGATTTATTAATAATCCTTAAATTAAAAAGGTAAATGTGGGCTTGGGTTTACAAAGGAATTAGCCGAATGAGAGGATGATTTTCTGCGTCACTTCAGTCATCAGTAAATTTGTCCAGAAGCATTTTCTTTTAGCTTCAGAGAGGGATTGCATGTTGTCTGGAAGCACATGTGGGCACAGAGTATGAAAGTTGAAGGAGGCTACAGGGCCGTGTTGCTGACTGAACCGCCAGTCTGCGTCTGGCTGTGTCTAGCTACTGCTTTAATTTTATTTGAGAACTTATTTAGGGGCAGACTGACATTTCTTTCCTCTTATTCTTTATTCTTCTTTATTCTTTCTGCAGTAAATCGTAACTATTCAAGTTGCTTTATTTTAATTTCCCCTCGCCTCCCCTTGCTCTTTCCCATCCCAAGTCCTACTCTCTCATTCGGTTCGTGAAATCACCCAGTCCCCACTCCCAGATTGTTTGACTCTCCCGTCCCTCCGGGCTTCAGAAACCTAGCCTCCATCTGTGCCCTCTGGTTGACCTCAGCACTCATTTGTCCAGTGACACTCTTTGTAGACACTGCCTTGTGTTTTTATTTTAACGAAATGATAATGTCATAAAGTTGTCTTTCTCTATAGACAAAGTCTAAAACCTTAATATATCCAATCGGATTTCTTTCAGATGTCCATTTATACTTTCTCCTTCTACCTTAATGCTAAATGAAGTGAGAGACACAGCAATGACAGTCAGAGTGGGGAGAGCCCAGAGGATTGTGAGAAGCCACTTTTAATGAGCAGAATATCTTTAAATGATAGCAAATAACAAAGGAAATTCCACTTCGGGATCATTCAATGTGGATATTCTAGAAAACACTTTAAAAAGGGCGTTGGGCTTGGGTGGTAGTTCAGTTTCCCAAAAGGTCAACCAAGGCAGGGACGGACACCTTGTTAGGGAAGTGCCGAGGAGCACACTGCGGTGCCGTGTCGTGAGACCAGGACAGAGGGCACAGACAAGGGGGCTTCAGAGCAGGGGGACCCCAGAGGTGGCCTGCCCACCCACCGTCTCCAAGACCCGAAGAGCTTAAACGCCATGTTCCAAGTCCCACTCTGACTGCGTGAGGACCGGGAGAGGATCTCAGCTTCCCAATTTATAATTCTAGGAATTCCCTTTCATGGTGGTACACATTGCAGGCTGCGGAAGGAAAAGTGACTTCCCGCCCTTCTCAGACTCTTTACAAATGCCCGAACCTTGGGCTCACTGCCCTGTGAGAGTCACCGTCCTCATTCTGGTTTCAGCAGCTGATGTCCCAGTGTTTTGTCCTGTGTCACAGTGGGTAGACATGAGGGACCCTGTGCCTGGAGGACCTGCCTTTGAAACCTGCTTGCTCTTAGCTGCGTGTTATTGAAACTAAACCTCAGCTTTCTTACCAGTGAAATGGTAAGAATCTACCTCACAGGATGGAGCTACCAAGTAACAAATGTAAGATCTGATAGATACCTGGCTCATAGCAAGTCACTAACTGGTAATAGCTTTTTATTATGGAAGAAGTTCTCTGGGAGGCTGGAAAAGCATGCATGTTTTATCATCTTTGTTTCCTTCTTCTGCAAAGTCCTTAGGGGTGACACTTAGTTTTGTGATTGCTTTGCTTCTTTGTGTAGAGAAGAAAACATTTTCCCTTCTGGAAAAAGCCTAAGAGGAATTGTGTGAGCTTTTTTTTTTTTTTTGAGACAGTCTCACCCTGTTGCCTGGGCTAGAGTGCCATGGCATCAGCCCAGCTCACAGCAACCTCAAACTCCTGGGCTCAAACGATCCTTCTGCCTCAGCCTCCCGGGTAGCTGGGACTACAGGCATGTGCCACCAGGCCCGGCTAATTTTTTCTGTATATTTTTAGTTGTTTGGCCAATTTCTTTCCATTTTTAGTAGAGATGGGGTCTCGCTCTTGCTCAGGCTGGTCTCAAACTCCTGAGCTCAAACGATCCTCCTGCCTCGGCCTCCCAGAGTGCTAGGATTACAAGCGTGAGCCACGAATTGTGTGAGCTTTTATATTCAATACTTAGTAACTATTTTTCTCCAATAAAAGGTGGATAATGGAGCTGGAGGAGAGATGAGTTCACTATTTATGGTAAATACTTTGCATTTGGGCACCTATTTAACATGTTTCTAAAGACACGGTGTCTTCATTTGGCCTTAAATGAATCTGTGCATTGTTCCCATTTTATAGGTGAGATAACCAAGGCACAGAGACTCTGAGCTCAGCCAATTAGTACAGCTGAAGCCGAAAAAGAATGTAGACTTCCTGAATTGAAAGTGGGAAGTCTTTAATCCCATAATTTCAAATAGAAGAAGCTAGGGCCAGTCATAAACCAAATTGAAAGCTAGAAATAATTAATCCTCTAGCCACCAGATCTCTACAGTGGTGTTTCTTTTTGCTTTAGGCATTTAGATCTGAGTTCCCTTCTGTATTCCACTCCCTCAACCCCAAGAGAAAGTTACTTCTACAAGAAAAAAGTAAGACAGAATATTAGTCATTTATACCTTAGAGAGCATTCAAAGAAGCGGATACCTGACAAATCCATGATTGTGTAATTAAAGCCTTTGACTTCTGATATAAGAATTGGATGCCTCTGGAGGCTGATCTGGGAGGTGCTTTAGGGGTGGTGGTAGTGGGTGCTGGAGTGAGGGTTCCAGGATTGTGTTTCCCATCTGTGGTGAAATCTCAATAGAACTACCACCTTGTAGAGGTTGAGTAGATGCTCAAAGGTCTTTCCGCTGGATGCTCTTACTCAAAGATCAGGAGATTTGCTAAGGTTATAGGAAAAAGTACGCGGTGGCTGTGCCTGCAAGACTATAGCAATGTGTCTGGCTTTGGGCTGAGTAGCCCTCTGGGAAACACCACATTGGCTGTTTTTAATACACTGTGTGAAGCAGCTAGGGGAAAAACAAATTCTTATTTCCCACTGGTAGGTAAGGCGTTTTACCACTCTAAAGCAATATCTGTTCTCTTTCATTTGAAATATGTTGCTTCTTGATACACTTTTTCCTTATTGCTGTGAAAGGTGGACACGCCTGTTAGGGACGGGTTGTCCCAAGGACTGGGGTGGCATTGATGTCGTCTGTGGAGGGGATTGCTCATGGCCTGTCACCATTACTAAAAATTGACTCCAATTCTGATGTCTTATAGAGGATGTTTCAGATATAGGTGCATACTTTTTTTAAAAAATAGTTTTGGCTAAGTGTAAAGTTTCAAAAGTGTTGGATTTTTTAAAATAACAAGCAGCAGCAGTAGAATTAACTAGATTAGTTTCCTTATTATTATTATCATTATTATTATTATTATCCTTTTAGACAGAATCTCATTCTGTTGCTCATGCCAGAGTGCAGTGGCATCTTCATAGCTCACTGTAACCTCCAACTCCTGGGCTCACGCGATTCTTCTGCCTCAGCCTCCCAAGTAGCTGGGTCTACAGGCACGCGCCACCATGCCCCCAGCTGTTTTTTTCTATTTTTTGTAGAGATGAGGGCTCACTTTTGCTCAGGCTGGTTTCAGACTCCTGACCTCAAGCTATTCTCCCACCTTGGCCTCCCAAAATGCTGTGATTACAGGTGTGAGCTGCTGTGCCTGGTCTCTTATTATTCCTTTAAAAAAAGAAAGTGAGCCCTGACCCTTCTGGCTCACCTGAGAGCATGCTCCTTTCCCATATATATTTACTGAAAATTTATATATATATATATATGATTGTTTTTGCTTATTAAACCATATGGTGAAGAAAAGCAAAACAAATAAATATGAGTGTTTATCAATCATTTCCCCTTATATGTGATTTAGTTGATTTTACTTTATGCATATTTGGAGATTATCTGATAATAAATCATCATTTGAAAATGTTATGTATAGCATGTACTATAAAAATATTTAATATATGGTCACATTATCTTGACAAGTCAGAATTGAGACAATATAAGTGGGAACATATTTCCACAAATGACTGTTAATTTATAGTTGCTATGATAATGGCATACACGTTCACTTTTAGTTCTATCTGGGTAGCTCTGTAAATTGTGTATTGATTATGCTAATGGCACTGGTGTCTTTATTACTTGTCTGCAGATACATGCAGATTGAATTTGCATTTGGTAAGGTTATCATGCTGTGGGAAAAGTGCATTTTTAAAGTCTGGGTTTTGGAGACATTGTATTAAAACTAAAGAAAAACATTAAACTCATAAGGAAACTTAAGTAAGTATTTTTGTGTCCTAGGAAATGACAAGTAAGGTCAAAAAGTTTAATAAAAAAGTGATAGTCTTATATTTCCTTTGTTTCAAACTCTTTGTGGAAAATGTTGCAGAAATGGTACTAAATCAATAATGATCTATTTTTATAGTTTATTTTTGATGGTGTGGCTTTTCTTATTTTGTTTATCAGGCTGAAGGAACCTTAGACATTTAGGGTTGTATGTATTTTTAAATTTATTAGCCCAACTAGAGGAAGACAAAATGAATTTCTTTTTTTTTTCCAATTACACATAAATTTTCTTGTAGTTAGCAATAGCTCATAACTCATAAATCACACTCTCAGTTTTTGCTCTGATCTTTCATTATATAAATATGTACCTTATTTTATAGGATTTTTCTTTTTTCTTATTTCTCTTTAGCTGAGTCATCATGTTACCAAAGCAGTTGTTTAGAAATCCCTTTCTTATCTTCCTAATGGAATCACTTTTTACAAATGTGGGCTTTCCACTTGTATGTTAGCAAAAAAAGAAAAGAAAAAATCTTTTTTCATTTGTTTTCAAATCATTTTCCATTTTAATGGCAGTTTGATCCCTGGTTTATTTGAGAACCATTGGTGCTGCTACAGGGGAAAAAGAAAAAAACCAAGAGTTTTTCATGATGTTCCTTGGTGATATCAATCTGTTTAATGGGTTATTAAATGTCCAAAATGTTGTATTTAATTGACAACCTTTAGACAAATCCAATTGTCCTTGTTTTTCAAACATATCATTGCTGTTAAGACGAGGAATTTCATAAATTAAAAGAAAAAAAGCAAAGTTACTAGTAAAGAAAATTGAGTGATAATATTGGACTGATTTTTGTGAATGAGGTTGGAGTTCACCTACTCAAAATGTGAAGGCGAGTATTGTTACATTGCAGCAAGGCAGTGTTTCTTGTTCAAAACAAAACACTTTCTGCTCAGCTGATGTTGCAGTAATTTCTGAAGTAGTTACCTTTGTTTACAATTCAGAAATATTGTTGCAATTTGATTGGCACTATCTAAAATGGCTGCAGAAATAAGATTAGTTTGTAGAAATATTGGAAAGTATGATGTCTCAAAGTACGATGTCTTGCCCCAGATTTTGTTTTGCTGGGGTGAACTAATGCTTCCTAGCTCTGCTACCATAGATGAGGCTTTAGGCTTCTTTGGCAAAGAGAAAATAACCAGACTCTTTCCCAAACATCCAAATGTCTAAAATCCTAGGTTCAAAAATAGGTTTCATTTGTGATTATAGCTGTCCTGTCTGTAAAGCATTTCTCAGTATACCTGGTTGTTGTGTACTAAAGACTACACATAAACACTTTTAAATAATTTATTCTCTCCCAGAGTGGATTTTTAGCAGTTTTACAATTACTTTATTATAGAGAAATTAGTACTGGAATAGCTGGTTATTAGAAATATTTGTGTGTAATAGCTCTTTTATATATGATGGAAGAAAGGATCCTTTAGGCTTAGTTTAAGATTGAGCATGGGAATGTAGAAGTTGGTTTTGTTTGCTTTTGCAGGAAATTAGAGACTAGATGAGACTCAGATGTGTCAGTGTTGAATGGGAAGGCACGAGGGTAGTTGGAAGAGTGAAGAGTCTCAAATCTGGCAAGAAGAAAGGCTTATGCCAAAAAGCAGAAATCAAACCAAACAACAACAATAGAACAACAAAAAGGCATTGGGTAGTTTACTGTAAGTCCTTCATCTAGAAAAAACCTTGGTAGGTTAATTTTTTCTTTATTAGGTTTGGTGATTTTGGGTTTGTGTACTCACTTTAGTCTTCTTTGACCTATTTGTCCTGCTGATTTGCCGTCATTCTTTGTGTTTTCTTACCCTATTTTTGTTTACAAAAATGCTACCTGCACCTTTTAAAATAAGCATTTTAAGATATTTATTTGTGTTTATGTTATTGAAAGTATTGGTCTAGTATTTTTACTTTTGTCTTGTGAAAAGGATCGTGAACTGCAAGTAGAATCATGTTAACTTGTTTAAATTAGTGGTTAATGACATTTTAAAAGGAGGAATAGAAAAGAGATATTAGAAACAATGCCTCTTTTTGTTCTCAGTTAAATTTTACATTAATTCTTCTTTGGCTTTGTGTGTGTTTGAAATAAGGCTAAAGCAAAAGGAGTCTTACCAAAGATCTAAGTCCTGAGAAGTGTTGTCGGGGCCCCTGCAAACCTGTGCTGTTAAAAAGTTAGCTGGTGTAACATTTCTGTCCAGTATTTGTCTCGTTCTGGCATTTATTTGTCCCCATTTAAATAAGTGGGAATATGGATTAAAAAGAAAACAAAACCTGGGCATGAAAATCAATCTAGACCATGTTTCCATCATGGTTCCAAGAGCCATTATTTCCCTTCTGCTGTTGCCGTAGTTTGTTCTCCCCATTTCTTCCCTGGTTTGTACTGTAGCCTTCAGACTGCTTTCCCTGCTTCCAGGCCTGGTCTTTGTCTGGCCCATCCTCTCAGTTACCAGTGGAGCATCTTTTTAAAATGTAAGCCAGATCAGTCAGTCCCCTACTTAAATCAGTCTGTGACTTCTCCTAGAACTGTGGCTGAACATCTCACTCACAGTAGTTCCTTCATGATCTAGCCCTCTTCTGACCTGGTCTCTGCCACCGTTTTCCTCTCTTTCCACTCCATCCAGTGCCCCTCATTTGAACAACGTGGAAGTATTTGCACTTCCTTGATGGCATTGTGTGGTTCTCTGCATCTGTGGCTTCACCCATGCTCCTCTGCTGAGAGAGCCATGTTCTCCTTGCCCTCAGTGCTATCTAGCCTTCAAAACAGCCCAAGCTGCTCTTCTCTGGGTAAACTTTTCCTGCCCCAATTTAGATGCTCTTCTGTCTGAGTACTTATCTTCCTTCTGTAGTCATTGATTCACTCGTCTGTCTCTCTGCCTGCACTGCTGTTTGCCAGGCCTTCTCATGAAATGACATATGTAGACAAATGATTAGTTTCAAGTGGCAAACTTGGGTAAGTGGACACAGCTGCTCAAAGCCAGGGAAAACAGACTTGCAGGTTCCGGTGTCCCCAAGCTATACCTGGCCACTTTCAGGGCTGGAAGGATCAGTATCCCCAAATACCTGAACCTGCTTTTGACCCACCGGTTGGTAAACTGCAGCGGATTGCAGATTCCTTGGGACAGGAAGCAGATAGTCTTAGACTTTGTACCTCCAGGACCTTAGCCAAATGCCTGTTAACTGCATAGATGCTCAGTAAATGTTTGTTTGTTGTCATTGTGAAAAGGCAGCCATAGTAATTCATTGGGAAGTTAAATGACTTTAAGGTAGGAATATGTCTATCACTGCACTTTATGTGAAAGTTGGAGTGCTGCAGTTGCTTTCTTTTATTTATTTTTTCTTTTTTTTACTAAATTTCATAAAGGGGGTACTAATTGGAAGAAAGAAATTTAGGAACATGGGTAGGATTTTCTGATTGGAAGAAGAGAAACTTTTTATTTGGTTTCACAGTGTGCAAGTGTGTTTGTTTTTTAGCTTCTTGTAAGGCTAATTTCCTCCCACTCAGCATCCTCTTACAAGGAATTTCATTGTAGATAGAGAGCGGTAATGAATCCATATTTGGCATGTTCTCCTTGATAACGGTGCATCTGTGATATTTCTCTTTGGTCTTCAAGGACCATGATAGACCTGTAGAACAATCAAGCAAAACCACAGAAATTCTAAACTTCAACAGTGTGATTTTGTTTAACACAGAGATAATTCTTTCTGTCTGAGAAGGTTTTATAGACAAAGGAAAGAATACATGAAAGGGTTTTTTTTTCCTTTCTTCTTTAAAACAATTTAATAACTTTCAGAGAATAGAGTGGTTAGGAAATAAACATTGCAGAAAAAGTAAAAAGAGCACATTCTTATCCTTGACCACATGAGCTCTTTGGACCTTTTGGTGTGCAGCCAGGTCTCTGCCTGGGACAGCCGTCCTGCCCTGCCAAGCTGAGGTTGCATGCAGTACCCGGGATGCTCAGCCTTGGCCACCCCACCGATTGCTTTTGTTTTTTTGTTCTGTTTGTTTGTTTACCTTCTGTTGACAGTAAGAAAAAAAGACGAGGTGGCAGACCAGCAGGCGAGTGTGGGACAGACGGCTGCACAGCCTGGTAATGCCGCCTCCCTTCGTCAGAGCCCGCTTGCCATTTTATAGCAGTGCGATTTATTTCCCCTAAATCTGTTTTCATCTTGTGGGATTTCAAGTTAGAAAGCATATCTAGAGCCCAGAAAGCACAAAATAATGATCCCGCCCTTTGGTTTTTGAAAACGAGGAAGGCTTTCTGCTTCTTGTTAACTCTTTGTAGCCTGAAGGTTAACTTTTCCTCTGTTCTTAAAAAGCATAAAGATAAACAGTGAATATGACTTGAACATACTTGGAGGGAAGGAGTTCTTTCAGACATGGTTTGCTTTAAACAGACAGTCTCTAATTTTCTTTGCAGGCTTGGGACTTTTAAATATGTCAGTAAACCTAGAAGACTAGTTGTTTGTATACATGTGAACTTTAAATACGATATTAGATCGTTATCATTTGGCACAAAATACTTGTTAAGCTAAGGTGCATCATTCATAGTGATTTGGGGAGATTTGGGTGTGTAATGTATTTGTATAAATTATTGTCTGCTTGTTTAGCATAGAGTTCCTGAATATGAGATACTGGGTTATATTTTCAGAAAATATCCTTGGAAGAAAGAATTTAGGCAGTTTTCTAAAGTAACAAAAACCCTATATTTTTACTAGTTTACTTGTAAACTAATTCATTTTTAAAGCAGTGTTGGGATGACTTTTCCTTGAATTTTTTTTTAATAGTTTTAGGTCATTAAGATCTTAGAGCTCGTGGTCACACAGTGAAGCCAAGACTTGTTTTTTTTAAGGCAGTGTGCATTTTTTAGCCGGTAGTTTCTTGAACTCACTTGGCACTGTGTTGTTTGATTTAAGATTGAGTGATTCATGCCATGGTTGTTTAATTTGGTGAAAAGATGGCTGTGACCAGAGAACAAACTGTTAGGAAACTGTCCAGTTTTAAGTTTGCATGTGTGTATAAGTGGAGTATTTTGGGTTCATTCATCTCTTTCCAGTCTTAGTTGTTAAGTAATCTTCTTGCATTCACATTTACATCATCCTCAGACTCTTGTGTTTCTGCCACTCTCATAAAAACTGATTCTGGTCTTTAAGGTAGAGCTTCATGCTCGGAATTAACCAGGAAAAAAGCCTCATTTATATCTCCTGAAACAGGGACAGAGGACCTGCACTGTGTACTCACTGCCAGAAGTTTTTATAGTAATACTTTGTATCTAGGCTCTGGCTCTTACCATTAAATGTGCTTTTTATAGAGTACCAAGTTATAAATGTAGTGCAGCTACGGCATATTAATCTTACGGCAGAGATTTAATGAGGCAGTTGTTTTGCGATGGACACCATTGGAGGCGGAGAGCGACAGAGTTTTACTTTACCACTGAGCTGCAGAAATATTCCTTGCCTGGTAATAATTATAACCACATGATCTCTTCGTTTTTCTTTCTTTTGCCAGTGGTTTTCCATGCAAAAGTGGCTTGGAAGGAGGTCCATTTCTAGGCAGTGAAATGGATTGGAAATTGGGCTGTTTTCTCAGTAGTTTGACATTTTAGCTTTGATCAGGCATGGAATCCTTGCTGCACAGAGAGAAGTATGTAAGTTTCAAGAATACAGATAGTCTTTGCCAGTCCACTGAGATGGCTTTTAGATATTCATTACTTTTACTTGACTTTTATATAGGTTATAAAAAGTAAATGTGGTGAAACCTCATTTTTACATGGACAGAATAGAATTTCTGCTGGTTGGCCTTAAACTGATCCCACACTTGAAATTAATTGAAGTCCATGGGTTTATTGCCTCCAACACTTTTAAGCCAGTGCAATTTTTCATTTTCCCCACAGTTGTAATTTTATTAAACCAAGTTATAGCAATAACAATTCTTATGAGGAGGAGGATGAGAAGAAGGAAAGAACCACCTGCCAGAGAACATAATAAAGGGAAAATCATGCTTCTTTTAAATTCCCATTTATAAGTAATGTTAACAAAATTGGAAACAGAAAGTCACCATTTATTTTTGTAATAATAATTGTGTCTGTGTTCCAAAATTCAGCTTTCTGTCCAGATCAGAAAACTGTAAATTCAGTGCTCCATTGCACCCTTTTGAAAGGATGAGCTGCAGAGTTGGTTGAGCAGGCGAGGTCATTTGTGATGGATGCATGTTCGGGCAGCATCATTTAGGACAGGGATGGGAGAGTGGTGTCTGTAGCTATGACATGGTTTGTAGTTGCTGTGTAGGGGGTATGGAGATATTTTAAAATCTTGCCCTTTGGGTGGGTTTATAGCATAAAAATGGATTTGGAAGAACAATTATCCTTCGTACAGTGGTGCTGGGGGCAGGGCGGTACTTCCAGGCATGGACCTTGTATTTATAACCCCTTAGGTTGAAGTCAGAGGTTTGAATGGCTAGCAGAGTAATACAATTATTTTTTATGATTGGCTCTCAAAGGACTTTATAAAAACTACATCACTAAGGCCATGTGCAATTATTGAAGTGTAGCCACCTGTGGGAAAGAAATGGTTGACAGTGTAAGCTTTCTAGGATCTTCCTACAGCAACTGGCATTAGGAACACAAACCTGTAGAACAAATAAACACATCCTTTGAATGGGCAAGAAAGAATTTTTCATGAAAGTAGAGGTTGGAAAAATCTTACAAGGAGAGAGACTGGGATTGAGATTTCAGTACTCATTACACCAAGGCATCATAGGCTATAATCGAACTCAGCTCCCAGAGGGTCCCTCTTAAGTGTTGACCTAAAAACAAATTCGCCAGTTGGCTGGAGCATGCATCCTAAAGTTGCAGCAGAAGTGAATAAGCTTGACTGACTTCAGTCCCCAAAGGGTTCTATCTGTAAATGCAGAAGTGGAAGCAAAAACATTTTTTATTAGTCTTAAAATGACCCTCATTTTAATAACTAACCACAGTGTCAGAAGCATGGACCGGGGTCATTGGTTAGCTTTTAAGAGCTAAAGCATCATGCATTCTTTTTTGTTTGGTATTTTTGATATTGAATTCGTGTAAAGTGTTCATATTCTTGAATAATAAGGAAGGTGAGTTTTTATCATTTTTCTCTGTGTAGTACTTAAAGAATTCAGAGAGTCTCCTTATTTAAAAACAAACAGATCTGCAAACTTGATGTGTAGCATTTAAATAATCATATTAAAATTCAAACCTAACACCCACATTTCCCTAAGCACTATCAGCTTTTTGAGAAACTGGAAACTCATGCTAAACAACTAAGAGTGTTCAGTGTACACATGCTGCCTCCTAGCAAGTGTTCAATGGTGTGGAGGTCAGTTTGCCAGACTTGGGGCAGTTATTTATTTTCCTGAATTGCTCTCTATTCTGGCAGCATTTCACTGCTTGGTTTAGTTCGTTGGAGATCTTTGCGCCGTTACCCATTTGTTGTATCTGTAGCTCTAAATGAAATATTTGAAAGCAGTAAACCCAAATGTGGTGGGTCAGATAGTGTCAACCTTGGGAAATGTAGGGATGTAGATGCTTTTTACTTTGGAGGTAACCAGTCTGTTCTTGTTTACAGAAAAAATGCCAGTGAAGAACTTTTTTTAGGTACCCTATTTTTTTTCTCCTTCCCCTTCTCGCCATCACTAAATAATATTTACTAACCACCTGGACATGGTGCTGTGCTGGGCAAAGTACAAGACAAATGCAAAGATCCTGTGATCACTCCCCAAGGAACGAGCCGTCTAAATCCCAGGGTATTGAAATGGGCACTGTGTAGAGAGTTGAGATAATAACTTTGTAGATGACAAATCAATCCAAATTACCAGTTTATTTAAACACTACCTTCATTTTTGAAAAACCCAACAAACAAAACTATATGCTGTTTGAGATGGGAATTCTCCTTTTTTCAGGAAGCCAAGAGATTATTGCATATGTTTACAAGTAAGTTGATTTTGGCATATGTGAGTCATTTGAAGGGTGGTGATATAGTTAAGTTTATTGCAGATGCAAAGAAAGGCTTTGGCACAATGGCCAGACGAGAAAGGGAGGATAAGTGCCTTGTAGAAGTAGGGTTTGTAGAAGCATGTTCTGTGCAAGGTAGCAGAAAGCACTTTCAGACAGCAGGATGGTGGTGTGGTGGCATTTCTGGACTTTTCTGAGAAATACTTGGCTAGTTTTGATTCTAGGGATTCTTGATTATAACATTTCAAATATTTAATGAAATATTAAAAAACTAAATAGCTAGGTATGATGGCATGTACCTGTAATCTCAGCTGCTTGGGAGGCTGAGGTAGGAGGATTGCTTGAAGCCAGGAATTTGAAACTGTAGTGTGCTGTGATCACATCTGTGACTAGCCACACTGCACTCTAGCCTGGGCAACATAGCGAGATCCCATCTCTAAAAAACAAAATTAAAAGTATTAAATATATTTATATTTAATTTATCAAGTTTATTGTAGTCATTAAAATTAACGTAGTGGTCATATAAAAATGTGACTACAAATAATGCATTACCTATTTCTTAGGTATCTTGGTATACATCTTTTGTGACTATTTCATTGACTTACAGAAAATAGAAATCTCCAGTTTGATTTTACCGTTTTTTGAGACATACTTTGTTTCTGACTTTGGAGGACTTTTTGCTATTAGAAATTAGTGATCCATAAATTCCATCACTGATTATATTATCCTGTTATCTTAATTTCCCCCAAAGAGGCATATTCTCCTCCCTAACTCCACTCTTCTTTCCTCCCTCCCTTTCCAGTGGCGCCAGGGTGTTTGGGGGTACTTCTTTAAAATGAGTCAAAGGACAGCATAAATAACCAAAAAGTATTTATTGAACTCTAATTAGAAGCATTGTGTGTGCTTTGCTTTTTTATTCCCCCTGCTGTTTGTGTATCATGTTTAGGGTTAAAATGGAACTATTTTTAGTTTTTACAGTGTTTAGCTTTTCAACATTGATAATGCCAACTCAAATTGTTGACTTGATTATAATTTATAATTGCTCTTCATATATTTTATTTCACTTTTTTGGGATAGTTTTGAAAACGAGACATAAATTTACACTTGAGTTTGCATTTGTAAGCATGTTTTGCTGTGCGGTAGAGCTTATTTTGCTATCACTGTCTAACAAATAATGGAGTAACTGTGTGTTTTGACCAGTTTATGAGTAAAGGTCAATTTTGTGCCTGTGGTAATTAGCTTAGCTTATTCTAGACTTTTGGCTAATTCTGGTAATTTCCCATGAAGTAGTATATTTAGCAGAAAAGGAGTTCATTCTTAAGCACAGTGGGTTTTTTTTTTTCCTTTGCATTGGAGACTATTTAATCTTAAAGTGATTTATCTCTCTCTTTTAAGCAAAAACTCCTAAAAGGCTATGAAAAAATGGCAAGGTAATCTTAAGGGTGGACGAGTTATTTGAAGGGAGAGGTAAGAAAAGGGCTACATGGTGAGAAAAAGGAAGAATTCTTTCAGTAATCACAAACTGAGAAATTTTAGGGAAGGCTCACGTTTGATTCTTCTGTAATAAAATCTGCAATGAAGCCCTCCTCTTGCAGCTTCAAGGCAAACGGTATTTCTGTTTTGGTAGCAAGAAGATTAAACGTTGCTTTAAAAGAACCTGTCTTTAAACCCCATACTTATAGTGTTGATTTTCTTTCAGACCCCAGCTGTAAACTTGAAGACAAGACTGACGATGGAGAGGCAATAGATTGTAAGAAGAGGCCGGAAGACGGCGAGGAGTTGGAAGACGAAGCCGTGCACAGCTGTGACAGCTGCCTCCAGGTGTTCGAATCGCTGAGCGATATCGCAGAGCACAAGATCAGTCAGTGTCAACTGACAGGTAAACAACGCTTATCACGTTTTGTCTTCTCATACTGTTCTATTTCTGATTTTTTCAGTTTGTTCCTTTATGTGTTTTTCTCTTCCAAGTATTTTATTCCTGTACTTGAGTACCTAGGTACGTCTAGAGGTACTTTTGAAAGAATTATGAGATGGCTCGTGTGGGACAACCTCAGTGTCATAGTCCCTCCTAGATTTTGAATTGCACCTAGATTGTCATAGCTCATGGGATATATTTTCTTTCTTACCTATTTTTTTTCTTTTCTTTTACTACGGTGATGAACCTAATATATTAGGTGTCTAAAACAAAGTTAAAAAAATTCTTTTGAATATTTTTTCAAAGGCATTTAGCATGTATTAACTTGTGTAAGCTTAAATATCATCTCCTCAAGGAAACATTCCCTGATTCCTCTCCACCTGAGTTAGGCACCCTTTTTATGTTCCCCTAAAGTCTGATACTTATTCTTGAATACCACAGTTCTCACTGGACGTGTTCTCTTTTGCATCCCACTCAGTAGACTGAAAGCTCATGGATGGCTGAAACCGTGTCTCATTCTTCCTTACATCATCTGAGCCCAGCACAGTGCCTGGCCTCTAGTCACTAGGCTGGCAAAATGCTCTGCTATACAGTTCGTTGAAAGAGTCAGATCTAAAACAGCATGAAACATAACACGCTCAGTGTAATGGTTGAATAAAACGGAAACTCAGTTTACCAAGTATCTACCTTCATTAAAAATATATCTTACAAGAATACGCTAAATGGGCCTTGGTGGAACATTTCAAATGTGTCTTTTGTTTTAGATACATGTCATTTATCTCTTACTGCTTGAAGCTGACACCATTCCTATGTACGTGTATTTGTGTATTTTTCTCTCTCATTTTCCTCACACAAATCTTTCTCCGATTAACTGTGTATAGGAAACGTATTTACTAGACAAGTGGTTCTCAATCTGTTTTCCACAGAATATTTATATTTTTGTAAGATTTGAATGTGTGTTCCACTTGAATGACGATTTCTGACAGATTATTGTGGGGTGCTGTATTAAGTCCATTAAATAGACTTTATTGAAATTGCATTGTGGCTCTTCACTTCAAGAAGGGATGACAGTGAGCAAGTTTATTAGGCCACAGCATTGTCTTTTTGTCAGAAATCCCATTATTTTCTGGATCATAAGTTTGAGAATTGATATTGCGTATATAAATATTGGCCATAAACATATTAATATTTTTGTTTTTATATTTTTATATACTTTTGAAGGACAACTTTTATTTTGATACAATTCCAATGTTATAGAAAAATTACAAAAATAATACAAGAAATATACCATTTACCTGATTCGCCAATTGCTTACATTTTGCCGCATTTACTTTATCATTCTCTGTCTTTCTCCTTTATCATTTTTTTCTTAATCATTTGAGAGAACATTGGAGACATCACACCCCTATAAATATATCCTGTGTATTTCCTAAGAACAAATACATTCTCTTACATCACTGTAGTATACTTACCAAAATTAAGAAAGTTAACATTTAATGCCAATAGATACTGTTATCAAATTCACAATTATTTGTAAATTTTAACAATTGTCATAATAGTGTCCTTTATAGCTATTTTTTTTCCCTCAGCTGGGATTCAGGATCACGCACAACATTTAATTGTCTTCTCCTTTAACCTGAAATGAACTTTCAGCCTTTCTTTGTCTTTCTTGATCATGGCATTTTTGAAGAGTCCCCACCAGTTACTTTATAGAATGCCCATCAGTTGGGGTTTGTCTGAAGTTTCTTCAGGGTTAAGTCCATGTTATTTATTTACTTGTGGTAGGAACACCAAGGAAATGATGTTGTGTCTTTTTCAGTGCATGGATCAGGCAGTACTTGGTGTTACTTTGTTCCAATGTTGGTGATATTAACATTGAATTCTTGTTTAAGGTTGTGTCTGTCAACCTTCTCCAGTGTAAAGTTACCATTTTCACTTTGTAAGTAGTAACTAATCTGTGGGAAGATGCTTTGATACTATGTAAATATCTTCTTTCTCATAAAACTTTTACCTGCTGTTTTTGTGTCCATTGTAATTCTATAATTTCTGCATTTATTAGTTGGCCTACTGCAATTTTCTTTCTTGTTTGTTCATTTGTTTATTCATATCATCTTTGACTTTTGGATTTTTATTTTATTCAGTGGGTCATAATTTATTACTATTATTATTTTGATGTCCAGATTGCCATAGATTTAGGCAATGAGAGTCCCTTCAAACTGGATTCTGTGTCTGTTGAGTATGTCTCCATCATTATTCGAGGACTAAGTTTCTGGTGCAAACAGATGCTCTGGGATCATCAAGTTCTTTTCTTGTTCTAGTCCTGCAATCAGCATTTTTTTTTTTTAAGGATCCCTAGTTCTTTCAAGAGGACAGTGGTATTTAGAAACCAAGATATAGGTACTGTGTGTGCTCACTGCTATAAGTATACCATTGCTTATAGACTCCATTGCTTATAGACTTCACAGTAGACAGAACTAGGAAATGTATATCCATGCTTAATATGATACATGTAATATACATAACACAGTTCATAAAATTCGCAATATACTAGTATATACACTTACATGTATTTTTTTCTGCCTAATAACCATGTGTTCATAGTGATACCTCTAATTCAGTCTAGTACCTCGGGTACATCTTAGTCTTTTTCCTTTCTGTATTTGTTACTGCCTTCTTTAACAGAGAGAAACCTGGGTTCCATTATTCTCAATATGTTCACTCATTTGCTTGAGCCTAGAATATACGTTAAGTAGTTTCAAAATTGCTTACTCATACCATCATGATAAGCAAACTAACTAATTAGAGCTTAATATTTGTTTATAATTATTAATGCTGTAATTTTAATGCAACATTTACATGTAGTGAAATTCATAAATCATAAATATATAATTTGGTGAATTTTGACAAAATACATGCACCCATGTTAACACACCTTTCTTAAAATATAGATATTTTCTTGCATTCCAGAAAGTTCCCTCTCACTTCTTTCTGATCAATAATGCTGCATCAGAAGTAACCAATTTTTTTAGTTTTTATGGATTCATTTTGCCTATTCTAGAACTTCTTATAAATGGAATCATATAGTATGCACTGTTTGTATGCCTAGCTTCTTTTGTTCAGTACAATGTCTGAGATTCATTCATGTTCTGTACCTTATTTGTGCATTCTTTTTATCGGTGTATAATATTCCATTTATGAATATATCATAATTTGTTTTCCATCCTCCTGTTCATGAACATTTTGGTTATTTTTAGTTTTGGACTATGAGTAAAGTTGTATTGAACCTTCCTATATAGATCTTCTTGTGGACATACACTTTATTTCTCTTGGATTAATAATGTAGGAGTAGAGTTGCTGGGTTATTGGGGGCAGGGGAGTGTAGGGTAGGATAGATTTATCTGTATGAGAAACTCCTGAACCTTTTTCCAAAATGTACCATTTTATGCTCCCACCGTCAGTGTATGAGAGTTCCAGTTGCTGCTTGCTAACATTTGTGTTATCAGCCTTTCTTAATTTGGGGTATATATTGGTATTCTTTGTGAATTTATTTACATTTTCTAGCTCATATACTTAATTGACTTCATTTAATGCATAGTTTCCTCAGAACATACAATTTTTGGAAAATCCTATTAAATGAAGATAATTAGTAAGATGCTGCCTTCAGTGGAATAGCAGGTGCTTTAAAGGAAGCTTTACTTGTGTAGAATCAACACTAACATTAGGGTAAACATGTAGGAACTTGGGTACACAAACTCAACTGACATGCCAATGTGTTAATATATTAAGCTAGCAAGAAATCTTAGTTAAGAGTGGGCCTTCTCTCATGTTAAAGGTTATTTTAAAATTCAACTAATTCTAAAAACAATCTTCAAATCTACTTAGTGAATGTTTACTTTTGACTAAGTGCTTCCCGTATAGTTCTTCTTATGTTCAGTTCTATGAAATAGAATAGAAGCAAAGGACATTATTCCTGTCTCATATAACTTTAATAATATCTGTGCAGAAAATGCTGGATTTTGTGTATATGGTATGGTGAAGATAATATTTATGGGTTAAATATTGTTTTTTTAAAAATCCTAATAAAATATTTGGTTTACTTTGAGCTTAAGCTTTCGAAAAGCAGGGAGTCTGGCCTGTGCTCATATGTGTCAGAATTTTAATCAAAAGTAGGAAAATAGAGGCTTCTTTGCCACTTATGGAAGCCCATGTCCAGAAAAAGTAAATCTGACGGGTGTTATTCCTGTGGATTTTTGTTCAGGATGATTTCTTCAGGAAGGTGCTAGATTCATGAGGCAGAGCAGAAGTTGGGAGGCCAGGGAGGGAGCAAAAAGAGAGAGAAACAAAATTAGGAATCATTCACCTTGGTTCAAGGCGTTAAAGTTGAAACTTCTGTTGGCCAAAGGTTGCCCTCCGTCTGATCTGGAAAAGATTAAGGACATTTGGAAGCATTTTAATTAAAAAGGTAATATGATGCTTTTACCTTCTTCCTTGGTTAAAGCCTCTTATCATAAGGAGGTGGGACTCTTGCAGTGTTTGATTCCTGCTGCTCAGAGCAACACTTGGTGCTGCTTGCCTTCCTGCCCCACGTCCCACTGACAAAGTGCTAGACTTAGCAAAGGAGGGTACTTCTGCTTGGTTTTCTCCCCTTTTCATTTTACTCTTTTTGTCGTTCATTGTTCTTTTTTATTCTTTTTGTCTTTTAACTTCATTCAGCCCCATTTGCATCCTCGCTGAATTCCCCCTGATTCTGGTCCTCTCTCCAAGATTCTTCATTTCCCCGTTTGTATTTCCTCCCTCCCTTTCTCCCTGCCTGTTTTGCAGTCTCTTGCTGCTTTCTCCATTTATTCTTCGCTCCTTGTGGCTTCTCTTGATATCTTGACATCTTTACTTATACATTTGGGCCTACCCAGCTAGACCACAGCCTGAAGACTTTTTGATGAACGATCTGTGTGAAGACAGAGGGAATTCTGAGTGGGGTGCTGCAGGGTTAATTATGGAGTGAAAGAGAAAGAAATCTTACAACTTGTTGATTTGCAAAATAACTGAAGTGTTCCCTGATCTGATGCCTATAGTTTACTCAGGGTAGTTCTGTCATGCAAGAGCCATAGAAACTCTGCCTTGAATTCTTCCTTTCCTATAACTAAGGGTTTTGTTGGTAACTTCAGGTCTGTTCCTTTGATGACTTTCATTGCCAAGGGGGATGCACAAAACTGATCAATTCTAGACCCAGGTTTGAAAGTCAGCTATAGGGTTGAGTACAATCTAGGTCAAATTGTGATTAGTTATCAGTATGGACTGGACTTATAGACAGTGGATCCAGCAGGGATGTGGGCATTGTGAGTGTCACACACACAGTTCATGGAGTCTGTCACTGAGAGGGCTTTCTGGAATGTGGACGCCCTTCTGGACAGGCATCCTTGATCTAGGAAGGAACAAAACAGTCCCTAAAGATAGCAAGGGACAAAGCAACACTCATGCGGGTGAGTGCTCTCTTCTTTGTCTCATGGTGTAATTTACCTCTAGTCTGCAATCCCACATGTGTAAGTAAATTATGTGTCTATCATCCCTGCTTGAAGGAATTGGGAGCAAGGTGAAAGAGTAACTTAAATCCCTCTCTTCAGCTGTAGCAGTGGATGGAAACCACCTGTCTTGCCCCAGCCTTGCTGTCTTTTTCCTGGAGGCTGGGAAGGGAGGGGAATTGATTCTGCGAGGCTGTGGGACTCTCTGATGCAGAAGACAGATTATCAAAATATATATTTAAAGAAGGAAAAGCACAGAGAACCTCTCATTTTACTAATCCACAAACCCTATCATTTCTTGCCAATTCCCTCAGGGGGCGGGGAGGGCTGGAAGCCAGAGGGGTCTCATCACACTTCTCAACAAAGATTTAATAGCAGGGTGCTATGGGGAAGGCTGAGATTACGGAGACTTTATTGTGCTTACAAAACTGAGTAAGAACTAGCATTGTAAATCATCAAAACTAAGCTACACTTAACAGGATAAATGTGTAAAGTGCATTTGGTGATACTGTATGCTTGTTGTTCTGAGTCATTTTTCTCTTCTCTCCTGCTAATTTGCAAACTTGAGTTGTCTGTTAAGTGTTCTTTCACATCATTAATGTGAATTGCCTAGGCGTAGATGCAGAAAAAACTAAATAGCATTGTATTGGTTCTTAACCCTGTGGTCGACTATACTATGTAGCTGAGTAAGTAGAAATACGTGTGGCAGTAAATCTGCTGTAGTTTGGGGAACATGTTTGTAGTCCATATTTATAAAGCCCTAACCAGGTCTGTGGCTTCTTTACAAATATTTTTTTTCTGCGTGGGTTCACCCTTTATAGAAAAATGAACTGAATTGATGAGTGGATGCTGTTCATCAGTATCAAGTAGTACGTTCACTTAATTTTGTTTTGAAAGTTATGAGACTTCCTGGAATCTTTATGCAATTTTCGTGAGCTGAAAACTTCAACATCTGGAATATTATTATTATTATTTGGCCAAAGAATTTTTTAAAAATGTGAGAGTGTGTCTACATGTGTCATATGATTGTGGCAAATTAAAGACTGGTGGGTTCCACAGGACAATAAAAAGTACTCTAACAGTTCGTTCTTTTGGCAATGGGGAAAAGGGAAATGAATGTTTTGTAGAATGAAGCATCATTTTCATAAAAGCACATTGAAACTGCTTTTAGAACTTTTTTTTTGCTGTTTTCCTAATCAAATCATTAGTTGAAATAAATGACATGAAATAAATGTAATATTTTAACTTTTTAGTTCATATTAATTAGGCTTAAGGCATTAGACATTCATTTGCATATTTCCATATTAATTTCTATATTCATTATTCATACTTCATTATTAATCATTTATATATTAATTAATTATCTATTTCTATATTAATTAGGTTGAAGGCACTGTAAGTTTTATTTTTCTATTTCCTTCCATTTTGATCAATTCCTCATTTCCTACCTAAAATATTTCTAGGATTTATGCTACTTCATTCTCCAAATTGCCCTAAGCCCCCCACATACAGTTTCCTGGCCTCCATAGATTTCATTCCCTGGTGCCTTCTCCACATGCACCTAACTTTTTAGGCCAGTGGTTTCTAAACCTTTTCGACAAATAAAAATTCAGTATGTACCCTTATATATATATTTATTAATGTGTTACATAGATAAAGGCATTATACAACACTCACAAAAATAGAAATTGAAAAGTTAGTTAAAGATGAAATAAACAGGGTTTAAAAATAAATTTATGTTACTTTGAAGTTCTGGTCTATGTGTGTTTATTTTGGTAATTCATTTTAATGGCTGTTAGAACTTGGATATCTCACAAAACCACCAAAGAGAGTACATATGTTATTATACTTCTCCACGTCGTTCGTTGTTATTGATGGTGGATATAAGTCCATATTTCAAAGAACTTTTCCAATTTTTTGTTGCCAGCTTTTGGTCAGCTCTGATTAAATTGTCCCTCCACCCTTTGTCAGGGTGGCTGACAAAGAGCTTTTACTAGGAGTGGAAAGGCCAGACTGGCCATTTCCTTGTTGATTACCTGTGCTTACTGTCGATGTCCTACACTTTTCTTGCAGAAAACTTTCAAAGTCAGTTGTCAGAATTTGAGGATTTTGTGCAAATTTGATTAGTTAAAATGACATACAATGATTTGTAAGTCCATTTTGTTGGACATGGTAGACTGCACTATTATGGGATGGGATGAAAAGAACTGGAAAGGCCAGACCGTCCAAGCTGACTGGGGCACTGTTTATCTCTTGGCTCTCAGGAAGGTCTGATTTGTACCTGGATGGCTAGTTATGACTGACTGGTGTCTGTTCTGATTGGTTGCTAAATATTCAGAATATCCTTTCTACCCCAGGATAATGTACCCTATATTTCAGAGACCACTATTCTTTACTGTTAGTTACTTAGGTCATGATGTGAAAAACAACTCACCAGATCTCTGCTCTTCTCAGTTTTATAACAAGTAGTGGGGCTGAGTGTGTCATTATCTTCAACTGTCCAGACCAAGGTCAAGTTCTATGCATTTACCAAAGAAAGAGTGATCCTCCGTAATTGGTTTGACTTCTGAGCTGTAGGCTGAGTGAGCTCCTTTTTCCAGTTTTGGAGGAAGGGGTCAGTTAAATTATTACCTGCTACCAAAGCTTTGTTATTTCCACATTGATTTTGCTGCAGCAGAATTTTTTGATATTAGTACCTGGTCTACCACTTGCACCTTGATATGTTTGTTTATGAAATTCTCTACCAGAACATGGTTGTAAAATAATAATTTTTAGGTCCATTATTTTCTCAAAGCTCTTTGAATACTTTTGGGTATTGTAATTGGGATTTATAAAAGGGCTGCACTTGATGAATTATGTTTTTCCACTATGAATGATGCGCTGTTACATTTATTAACTTATTAAAATTAAATAGTTTGAATGTTGAAGGGGTGATTTAAGAAATATTTCTCTGTATTTTTGATGCCCATTTTTTATTAGGTATTTTGACTCTCAGCTTGCTTTAATAACTTGTGAATCTCAAGAAAGGTACTGATTATGAAGGATCTAGGAGATGAAATCTCCTAGAAATAGAAAATATATGAGTGCATTCACTTTATTTTTCACGGGTAAAACCTAAGTGGACAATATCTTGTATTAGTTATAACCATATTCACAAATTACCTGTTCCTTAATTAGTTTGAGTTTTTAAAAATTAGTCTTTGGAAATGAATAGAATTTAAGAAGAAAATTAGTATTATTTGTCTGTATATAAGAAAATATTACCTTTGGATGTCTACAGAACCACAGGCATTTTAAATAAGTGGTTTTGCCTTAGTTGTATAATTGATAAATGAATATATAGTGATCTAACTGTGTGGTTTCAGGATTCATTTGCCAAAAATTGTAAATAAAATGTCAAGAACACAAACCATGGGAGAATATCTTCAGGAATTTCCACCATGTCCTTAATGGTCACTGATGGTAATTAAAGCTGTCAGTTTGTCCCTGTGGAGAAGTGTAAAAATTATAAATGAAGGGCTGTATTTGGGATTTAGAAACAATGGGTCTCTTTCGTGGGGAAGATCAATTAAAAGAGACCCTCTACATCCTAGGCCCTCTGCAGCCATTCGGTCTATCTTGTAAGCAGGGCAGTGTTTAGCTATTTGGATGCAGTTGTGTGCACATAAGGGCTCTGCCACATTTAGTCTGTTCTCAGATGTGAAATTCAACATGATAAAACTCAAGATGTTGATTTTTTCTTACATCATTTCCTGACTTCACTTAATTTTTTTTTCACATTACTTAAGATGCTTGCGGCTGATATCTACTTTATAAGGTAGTGGGTTGCTAAAGAAGCTATTAAAAGTAGACTGTTTCCACACCCTTCTCTTTGTGCTAAGTCTGTGGCTGGGGATCTTGTCTTTGGGGAATGACAGCAATGTCACAGAGATCTATGACCTCTTAATAGGTCTTGGGCTGGGAAGGCAGGAATCATTCTACACTGTGCCTCAGGGCTTGGCTCCTTTAAACTTCAAGGAATTGGACTGGAACTCTTCACTCCTCCTTTCTTTCGGCTTTACCTTCAGGGGAAATTGATCGATTAGAGGTGATTATTCCACAAACTCTGAACCCCTTTCCCCTCTTTGTTCCAACTGGAGCTTCTCAAAGTTTAAAGGGATGTGTCTCCTGGGTGAAATGTAGAATGAATTTAAGTAGATTATTGGGTAGAACCCTTTGAACACACATTAAAAGTGCTAAAAAATATATTTGGAACAGAGGAAAATATTTCAAGCAAAAGAGTAAAGAAACATTTGTTTCAGTATAATTGTAATATCATTGTATGGGTTATTTTTCTAGCAAAGGATTAGCAGTTAGAATGTAGAGTCATAGTAGTACTTCAGACCAAGAAAATAACAGGTCAATGCAACAAATGGGCAAATGTGCAAAATTAGGGTGGCAAGTAAGACTCCAGTAGGACCAAAGACAACCATAAATGATTGGGCTCATGCATGTCCTCTATTAAGCACAGCAAGATTCTGCTACGTGATGGCTTTTATTGTTTTTTTCTAACTTCTTTAATAACAACAGCAACCAAAAGATATATACCTAATTCCTTTTTTTGCATATGTAATATATTTGCCTTATGGACACTGTGAATCATATTTGAATTGTATTTCATATCACATCAATTTAATTTTCCCCCCTTTTTAAAAAAAAAAATCTAATTTTTACACTCTACCTACTCATGGAGCAGTATTAGCTCCCCCTGGTGACTAAATAAAAATGTAGACATGCGGGATTGGGGTGGTGCCCTTCATTAACTTCAACCTTGAAATGCATAATTAATATTAGGATGCATACAGAAGGCATGTACAGTGAAATATTTTCCAAGTAAAAATGTTAATTAGAAATGTCCATTTTCATGTCAGTTTATCTATGTGATGAAGACTGTTCCATCTTGTGTGGCTTTCTTGGAGTTGTGCCCATTTTGATGGTCCCGGAGCTCTTGGTTTTCTGACTTGGCAGATAGTGGGACAGAGGGTAGGTAGTCTGATCTCTTGTGAACTAGGAACTGATTACAAAAGCAGAAAATAAAAGTAAGATCCACCACCGGCTTACCTATGTCTATCATTCCTGCAAAATAAACTTTCTGTAGAAAAGGTTGCCATTGTTAAAATGATTTAAAAGAAATATTCTTTTAGAAAAAGCACTATTATGCATTCAAACACCAAGATGTATTCTTTTGGTTGTATCAACAAAACATTTTTCCTTTTAATTTATAAATTATTTAAAGTGTATATTTTTATTACTCACATTACCTTTAAACTTAACTTTTTTTGTCTGTTTTATAAAATATGTTCCCCACCATAATTAAATTATCAAATTGACAGACTCTTGAGAATTCTTTTATAATCTTTTAAAACAGAAATCTGTCAAATCTATCATATACTTACTATTTCCTATACTTAAATTTATTTTCTATGCAAAGTATTTGCTTTTCATCAGTGTTTTATACTTACTATCAAAAAGCCATATCCTGTGGCTATATGATCTGGTTTAATATTTTATATTAAATATTACATTAATGTATTGTCATGTGTTCAAAGGGAAAGATTTACAACTTTTTTCTGGGAGCGCACATTTGAGTTGTTTGTTCCTCTTGTTCATCTGAATATTTTTCTCCCTATAATTTGCATGTTCCCACCCCATCTTTTTGTTTTTCTTCTTTTTAGGGCACAAGACTTAGTGCACTGATTTGTTCTTCTCTTTTGGTTTTCCACCAAGGTACCTCTCTGTATTCGGAGAAAGAATGTAATTTTCTAAACTTGGTAATTTCTTTCCATCACCTCCTTTGGCCTGTGGAAACCTAAGTGGAGCTGCTTTTTGGAGTTGTTGATACTAATTTGTCATTGGGCCTGAAGTGATGGTTCCGAAGCAGCACAGATGAACACAGTACCCCCCAACACTCCCTCAGTTTATTTCTGCCTCCTTCCATCACTGTTAACTTCCCTCCTCAAGCACACTGCCTGCCCTTTGCCACGCGTTTGTCCCAGTGCCCAGCAGAAGAGCAAAGAACCCTGCTTTGCCTTAACTTTTGCTAATGGTCACTCACAGATGGAGCTTAAGTTGGTGCCTAACAGCTAGAGAGTGAGACTTTTCTTCTAGTCAACACCAGTTTAAAACTGACAAGTGCTTAATAATACAAATATTACCATATCGATTAGCTAGGCGGTTTGGCTTAATGCAAAGCATATGGCACTGTTTGTTGCTACACTAAGACCATCCACAGGTAGTGAAATGACTAGCACCTCCCAGTAGTATGTTTTCCCAAATACCACTATGCATTTATCAGCAATTCGGTTCAGTAAACATTTATCACTATCTTACTCTTTGACCAGTAATTCCTGGGAATAGAGGGCCCAGGATCTTCTGAGAGAGAAATGATTGTGAGGGGTCATGGAGGCCAGCTTGGAACTTAAGGGCTGGCTTCTTGGAGCACTCGATGCCTATAGTGTTGAGTAAGAGCCAACCAGGTCGGGAAGGGGAAGGGGCGTTTCAGGCCTACAGAAGGGAGGAAGATTAGGAGAGAGATGTGAAGCAGCGTAGCAACTGCTGGGCAACTTCAACCTGGAGGAAAACATGTAAGATAGGAAATCAAAGAGTATGAATGTATTAGTTACCCATTGCCATGTAACCGTTGCTCCAGAACTTTTTGACCTAAAATTAACAATCATGTACGTTCTCAGAGTTTCTGTAGGTCAGGAATTTGGCAGCAGCTTACCTGGGAGATCCCGATTCAGGGTTTCTTAGAGGTTGCATCAAGGCATTGGTCAGGGCTGCAGTCGTCTGAGCGCCTGGTGGGTGCTGGGGAGACCCACTTCCAAGTTCAGTCACATGACTGCTCCCTGGAGACCTGCCTGCAGTCCTCACCACATGGGCCTCTCCGTAGGGTAGCCCATGGTATGGCAGCCAGCTGTGCCCATCCAGAGCAAGTAACCTGAGAGACAGACAGCCAGCAGAGACAGATACCCCAAGATGGGAGCCACAGTGTCTTTTATGACCTAATCTTGGAAGCGGAATACCCTTACTTCTACCGTATTCTGTGGGTCATGCAGATCAACTCTGGTACGAGAGAGAATTACACAAAAGCACCAATACCAGGAGGTGGGGATCATGGCAGGCCACAGTGGTGGCTGGTTACTGCAGTGACCCAGGGAGGGAAGGTAGAGTCTGGCAGTGGGGGGGCCATGCTAGGAACTTAAATTTGATTCTCTGTTGTGTGTTTTTCAAACTGCTCTAAGGAACCTCCCAGATATCAGCCAGGTAAGGGTGGAGGCAGGGAGGTGAGTTAGCTGGGAATGGAGAATCCCTGCTACCAGGGAATTGTTTTACATACTGCCCAGGCTGAAATTGTTTTACATACTGGATATTCAAGTAAGATTTCACTTGAATACTGAGTTTAGAGGCTTGAAAATGTTTGATAATTACTGTTTCAGGCAGTGGGTAGTGTTGATTTTACACAGGGAAGGGAACATATGTTTAGATTAGACTGTGTTTGACAGAGGAGATTGGAGGAGGAACTTGGGGGACGGGATTCCAGATAGGAAGCTCTTGCAATTGCACCGTAAGAGAAGGTGGGGTCATCACCAGTGCAGTGGTCACAGGGGTGGAGAGGAGGGTCAAATTTAGTAAACACTTAGGAGGTAAAATCATACAGGTGTAGCAGTTGATGAGTTGCATCTCTGAATTCCTCAGATGTACTGAGTGGCCATCACTTGATACTAGGAAGGAGAAAGAAGAAGGTTTGGAAGTTAGGATGGTGGGTACCGCTTTTCCTTGTATTAAATCCGAGATACTTTTCTGGCTAGAAGAGTTTGCAACACCGGTTGTGTAGTTAGGCCAGAACGCAAAGGTAGACATCAGGCCACTTAACATAGTTCCTCTTTGCAAGAATTGTGGTTTAGTTTTCCCTTTGTGAATTATCTAAGTTTTCCCCAACCTTACTACCGCTTTTGTAATACTGTTTCTGATTCAGCTTTCTTTTTTCTCTTTTCTTTTTAATAATGAAGGATCTCCTCGAGTTGGTTAGTATTTAAACTTTGGCTGTTGGCTATAAGGCCCCTGTAGCTAGGATTGTTACAGCAAGTGGAATTGACACCCTGCACATCTTGTCTGTACAAGCAAGATGTATAAAGCACTAAGGTTGGCTAGTGTTCTTGTCTTTCAAGATGAGGAATTTTGACATACAAGGTTTTCATGCCTTATTGAAATCCAGCAAATGGATATTGAGAAGGGTGTTTTACTCTCATAAGGTTAGAGCAGTGAGTTTTTCTTTCCCTTTTGAAAAAATATACTGAGGCCCATTTCTATGAGAAATCATATTATTAAGGAATTATTGGCTATGCCCACCAGCAGCACCCCTCCCCCCCAAAAAAAGAAATTACCAGACAAATTTAATTTTACTGTTCATCGCTTGGAATCTGTGACCATCTTGTGAATCTTAACAGGCTGCTTTTACGGTTGCTTTTCAGACTTGCATTTTCCCATCATCTCCCTTAATATCATTTTCATTAAAAATTCCATTAGCTTAAAAAAATCAATGTAATCATTCAGTAGTAATTAATTCTTACCAATCTTCTAAAGGAGAAATGAATTAACAAAACTTCAAAATGTTAAAATGAGTCAAAAATGTTGTGTGGCTAATGGGCCTGGGAAAGATCTCAGTATAATGGAGAGAGGGTGAGCTCTGGCAATTGGCTGCTAAAATGCAAATCTAGGATCTCCCAAAACTCGTGTGTGGGCTTACTCAGATGACTTAAATTTTGAATCTAGGCTTTTCTTATCCGTAAAGTAGGGACAATGGTGAAAACATGAAAAGTCGCCTGCCTTATATGGTCGTGGGGATTAAATGAGATGATAGATGTGTCATCCTGGTGAGATACTTGGCACCATGAAGGGGCGGAGAAACATTATTCATCATTAGTGTTACTTGTGTTAATGTTATTGGTATTGTTAAAGGTGATGATGTTTCCTTTAAAAATAACCTCACATGAGTCAGATTCCAGATTTGAATGTCTTTTAGAATCCTGAGAGATTTTGAAAGAGTTAGTATGAGTTAATATTTGTCATTCTATCTTAGAATTCTCCCCTTCTCAAATTCAAAAAGAAGCAACGTGTGACGGATGCTAGGGGCCACTGGGAAAAGGGAGGAAATGAGAATTAGCTTGTGTTTGTCACCTTTTTAGGAAGGCCTTGATGTTTGGATTCATACAGAATAGGGAATGTCATATTTTGGGAGTAAAGAAGAGAGACCCAGTTTCCATATAACGTTTCATTCTAATTTAATTGTATACAAAGTGTTAAAAATTAAGACCCCAACATCAGTTTTTAGTTTTCACTAAATGTGTGTAAATGTAAGAAGATAATTGTGCAATGGACTTCATTGAAAGTTTTTATACTTGTAGCTTATTTATTTAGTAATACAGAATTTTCCCATGCAACTTTTAGAATTGTTTTAAAAGATCTCTCTCTACTTTTGTGAATTAGCTCAAAAATTAGGACATATATTAATTTTAATTTAGTGCAATTAAAAATGTTCATACCTTACCTTTAGTAGGCAAGCATAAGTGTCATGGAATTGTTTTAGCTGTAATAGAGGTTCAGGGGACCAATGGTTTGGAAAACCATCCGATCTAAGTGAGTTCATTTAAATATGGGAGATTTGTAGTTTTGTTTTCTAGGAAAATAGTGCCTAAAGAAATGCATTTGTGCAACAAATAACATAAAGACAGTTGACTATTTTTGCAGCGCACCAAAAATATTAAAACAACGTACTTATTGTATGTTAGCGTGCTTTACTATAATCACAACTTTTGCTAAGCATTGTGAAGGCACAGAAGCAATATGGGTCATGAACCCTACTGCCTAAGCTCTTACCGTGCACTTGAGGAACAAAATGGGTACAGTATCTGAAAATGACAGGTGTACCTGAAAATACAACGCTGACTGTGCCAGTGTATCAGTGAATGCCAGAATTGCTAATGTGGGCGGTAAATTCTGTGGCTGTTCCAAGAAGGGAGCGGTGAGTGAAGCAGGAGCTGGTAGGAGCGGCCTTGTGGAAGAGGCCAGCGGTCACCGGGAGATGGATAGGAAGGGAGCAGGTTTGCGATGGAAGGGCAAGGTAGCCATTCAGGTGGGGAATTGCACAGGGGTAAGAAGACTCCGAATTCGAATTCTGGTATCTCATACAGGAAATAATTTTATAAGCAGTAGCATTTTATTATAGCAAGTTGCACACTCCGAGTATTCATCAGGGCACAGTGCGTGCAAAAAAATGCTGGAGGTGTGCACAAAACAAGGTAACTGTGAAGTTAGTTACTCACCAGGAAATAAGCTTCAAATCAGGGTGTCCAATGAGCAGCTTGGAAAGAGTCAAGGAGGGTAGGGTTCATGGATAACTGTTGCGAGGTGAGCTGTGTCGTAGCAGTATTTCAGAATATGCACAAGACAAGAAGACTTCTCTAAAATAACATGACCAGCACAGACTGCCACATGAAGTCTCTTAATTCATCAGACTATGTTGAGCCTGTCTCTAAAAGACGGATTTGATAGTAGCTTCTTTGCTTTCGTGCTTTTGTTAAAATGTCATGAAGTGTCTTCAGACTTAATTTTCATTTAAGTTTTATTCTTATTATGCTACATGAGCCTTTGGTGCTTATCAAATGTAAATTTTCTCCAGTGAAGGAAGAAATTACTAGCATAGCTATTAATAGTTTAATGAAAAGTCTTATTGCTTCTTAAAATTTATATTTTCATGGTGATTGACAATTGTTAATTAGTTAATCCTCTGCCTGTGCTCATGAGGTAGGTCAATATCATCTCTGTTATAAAATGAGAAGATTGAGAAATCAAAAACTTCAGTGAATTTCCTTGATAACCTATTTCTGTATGATCATGGCCAAAACCAATTGAGTTTATTTTTAAACATTTTTTTTTGTTAACCAAATTTGTATTGAATGATTAAGATGTCTTTTTGCTTCTACTGTACAATTAAAAAGCCATTCATACTAAGTGGGAGTTTCCACCCAAAAACCTAGATTTGATCTATAAGCTTAGACATCTAAGATTGAAAGTAGAATTTGGATAAATTCATAAGCTAAATAATTATGTATAACAGAAAACCCCAAAATAACAACAGCTTAAATTAGAAAGAAGTGAAAGAAGTTATTTTTCTTTCACGTATGTAAGAATTCCAGAGTTAAACAGTCCACAGCTAGTTTGGGGTTTCATGGCTGTTCAGGCACCAAGACTTTTTTCTTGGGACTCTACTTCCTAGCCCATGACTGCCATTGTCAAGCAGACCATGGTGGTGGCTAGAGTTCACGTCACCATGTCCAGCTGGAGGTTAGGAAAAGAGGGAAGGTAGAAGGTGTTATCAGAGGCCCTTCTGTCTAAGTTGGCTGTCTTTGAACAGCCTTCCCATAAACGCCATACAGTAATTCCACTTACATCTCATGGGAACAGAAGAATGGATTTTGGGATATGCAACCAACAGTGTCTCACATGATTAGTATATTTGAATATCTGTATTTTACATTATTTTGTATTAGTAGTGATATTTTTCTCTTTCAGTGTCATGTATAATTTAGAGTACTTGCTAAAACCTAAGAGCTTTTACACTCCTAATATGGATAGACCTTTTTCTCTGGTTGATAACTTATATTCTTTAATTATTTAACAGATAGCACATCAGATTTTCCCACGGAGAAACTGTTTTGAATCTGGGACAGAACTGCAGTCTAGGACTCTGTGCTTTGTCCACCTTGCTTCTTTGTTTTGAACATGTCAGTACTCCTAGAGAGAAAAATAAGGAAACATATCTTTATTGGAGCAGAGAAGTTTAATACCGTCAAATCAGACATGTTAAGGGTATATGACTCCAGGGAGTGGTTTTTCTGAACGTGGCACAGCACATGGAACTTCTGTGTACCCAAGCAACTTCAACTCTGTACTGTTTAACCCAAGAAACTACATTTTCCACGAAGGTATCACAAAATATGTTCCATGCTATATGTGTCCCGGGACATGGAGGTCAGTTAAATGAAAGACATGTCACACACCTGCGTTTGGGTGTGGTGCATCACCTAGGCTCTACCTGCCATTGCTGGCCTTTGCCTCGGCAAAGGCTGCCGAACGGCCTGCCTGCTTCTTTACTGGTGTGCACGGCACATGCCTCAGAATGCTGCCACATACCCTTTTCCCTCACCTCCTTTCTTCTCCACGGCATTCACTGGCATGTACAAACAAATAGGTAGTGAGGGAAAAAAACCACACTACATAATCTATACATATGGAGAAAGAAGTTTTCCATTTGATTCAAAGAACAGACGGTTAGAAGGGAATGCTAAAGAATATAAGGTTAGGGTTAAAAAGATCCTTTCAGTGCATCTGGTCCAACTGCCTTTTTATACAAAGGAGAACCGAGACTCATTGTCACTGACTGATTTACTGGCCTTACCAAGATTTGGACATTGAGCTTCTGACTCCAAGTCCAGTGTTGGTTTTGATACAATTTGTTTCATCAAGGTGAAATAAATAATGAATTGCACCACAAGCCATTTCCACCCCAAAGCATATTCTGGGTGGAAATAAGAGCTTGTTAGGGGGTTAGTGCCCTTGTATTCTTCAGGTGTGCACTTGTTTGTTTCAGAACTTGTACGACAGCCAGGCATGTTAGCTCACACCTATAATCAGAGCACTTTGGGAGGCTGAGATGGGAGGATCCCTTGAGCCCGGGAGCTTGAGGCTGCAGTGAGCTATGATCGTGCCACCACACTCCAGCCTTGGCAACAGAGTGAGACCTTGTCTCTAAGAAAAAAAAAGAGAAATTTGAAAAAGAGGAATAAAATATAAATTGTTTCATAAAGAAAAAGCCACATTAGATATTTATCTGTAAGTATCTGTAAGTGGATGGACTCCATAAACTTCCCTTCTCCTCCGCCTCCATCTCATTTGAGTGTTTCCCCAGTCTCTAGCTGTTACCCCATTCTTTGTGAACATACTAAGAGAAAAGCCTGCTAATCTCTGTGGAGGGTCCTGGTCATTGGAGGCTAGTACAGTAACATGAGAACTGCCCAGTTTCAAATGGATAGGCCGTGAGAACAGGTTCAGCCACCATTTGGCTAGAAAGTGAGTTTCGTGGCCCTCTCAGGACAGTCCCTGGTGTTATTATGGAAGACTTCTCTCTGTAGGGTGTGATGTTCAAGGAGGCACAAGTGATTAGCTATCTGTCAAGTCCAGAGGGTACTCTGCACCTTCTCAGATGCTTCTTGTCTTTAGTTGTCATACCAGGTATTACCTGTGCTGAGTCCGTGTCAGTTTTCCTGTGCTGCTGGGTATTTTTAGATTTCTCTAACCCTGTATGAGACCCCTTTCCAGATTTTAATAAATCTCTAATGTGTCCCCAGTGTATATCCTAGAAACTCCATAAAACTGGGTATAGATATGATGGATGAAAAAGTAAGTTTTAGCTGCTAGTGGCTCATGTTTGCTAATTGGAAAAGTTATGGGTGATTTCAAAATAAAAGCAAGTTTGTACACTCTTTATAATATAGCTGTTACCTTGTTAGAGAATTAAGATGTATGTCATAGTCAATGGTTGTCTATCTTTGTGCTTGCAATGCTTGGGAGAAACATACATGTTTCTTACCATTGTTTGATGTTTGCAAATTATTAATATGTATACATATTTGAGGGTGGGAAAGTATTTGACTGAAGAAATAAAGAGAAGGAGGGAGGAGTGGAAAGAGTTTTCAGTATAAGCGTATGCCTTTTTTATATCTTTGCTGAAATTAGAGTTAAATATTTGTAAATGTTTTTGAAGAATTTTAATATTTCTGTTATAACTTGCAAAGTTTGCAGTGGCTCCTTGTTTTAAGTTTGCTTTGGTGAGACTTTATGATCTTTCTAATACATCTAAAACTTTCAGCTGTTAATAATGAGATGTAAATAAGTTTGCCTTGGTGAGACTTTATGATCTTTCTAATACATCTAAAACTTTCAGCTGTTAATAATGAGATGTAAAGAGATATCAAAATGAGAACATTCTCTAGTTTATATACTTTTAGATCAAAATATATATTTTCAAAATAACTATTCATATTATATTACCATGTGGAGTGTGTGTTTGTATGTCTGCTGTCATTATATTGATACAATAAAGCATTATATAATAGAAATTATTATAGTTATTTATTGCTGTGTAATGAAAGTTAGTAGCTGCAAAACAATAATAATTTATTAGTTTTTTACTTTTTTGAAATTCTTTGAGTTGACTGGGTGGATCTTTTGCTTTTCATGGGTTATCCTGAAGGTCGAAATGGTCTTTCTCACATGGCGGGTGCTGGCTGCACCTAGGAGCTCAGCTGGGGCTCTATCCCTCTTGAAGCCAAGCCTCTCCACGTGGCTACTTTGGTTTCTCACAGCACGAGTCAAGGTTCCCAGAAGGAGTACTCCGGGGTCTAAGTTGCTTCTCTTGACTCCTGGGCTCAGAAATAACCTAGTGCTACTCTAATCTACTCTGTTGCTTAAAATAAGTTCCTAGTCTGGCTCAGATTCAAGAGGAAGAGAAATAAACTCCACTTCTTGATGGTGAAGTAGGAAGGTCACACTGCAAAGAGCACATGGGATGGGAGTTATTGTTGTGGCCACCTTGGGAAACATAATCTGCCACAGAAATCAAAGTCCTTCTTATTGTCATTTCTTTTCTTCCAAGTCCGTCATGCAATTTTAATTGATCTAATGCTTTTAAGTGAGAAACAGGAAGCAAGGACTTATATAAAGTAATTTCTTAAACTTAGCCTTTTGTTCCCTTCTCGCCTGGGTCCCTTTTTAGAGTGGACATCCCCCTTGACGCCCTAATCCTACTCTCATATGTCATTGGGAATCCTTATTTATGAAAAAAGCTTTAGTCAAATATGGTGGTTTCTCACCCTGACCAGTATTGGGCACTCGCTGTATGAAAGACCTTACAGTGTTTTTACCCAACATAGTTTAAAACCTTTTAGGAGTGGCGCACTTCTTTTTTGAATGTGTCACAGTAATCGAGTGGTGTCCCAAGTATTTGTGTCTCAATGAAATTACTATATAGTTACCGTAATTTTGAATTTTCTAATTCTGTTTGTATTTAGAATTCTTTACACTCTTCATACCTTATCCCATTAGTCTGTGAAAAATTTTTATTCTTGATGGTCTTCTTGTCGTTTGTGTTTAACTTACTCCCTGTCTTTTCCATACCTTCCCTCACTGGGCTTTGTAGCATAAGCACGTTCGAAGCAGTTTAGCTTTTGTTTTATAAAGTTGCACATTAGTATTCTGTATGGTTTCCTACGCAGACCTCATGTGGCCCAAGTCCTGGTATATGTTAGGCAGAGGAAAACTGGCTTTTCCTGATAGGGATGAGTCAGTTTCCTTCTGCATCAAGATGTTTACACACGGGGACAGATGCAGAGGATGACAACCCTGGATCATGTGACTCCCAGATTGTTTTTCTTCGCTGGGTTTCCACGTGAGAAGCTGTAGGAACCAGAACTTTGCTGCTATTGCGCCCAGGATGTCCGCTGTCCAAGGTGTATCCATGTTTGTGGTCTGGCCATTTGGCAAGGAGCCTGCACTGCATTGTTTTGGGGCATGCTCACTCTTCAGAAGAGCAATGTGATCCTGCACATCAAGAGAAACTGTAGAATCCTTTAATTTCACTCCGCAAATCTACAGGTGTGTCACAGTTACTACCTGTGAATTGCTTCCAATCTTTGCAGCATAATAAGAAGTTATTCCCTTCTCCATGATTTTTTTTTTAAAACCTATTAAGTCTAATGCTAGCCTTCCATTGTGATTATTGTTACTAGAAGTATAGAGGGCCAGTGTAATCTCTAGGTGGGGGTGTGATCGAGGAAATCATATGATGCGCCACCCAGCTATCCCATTTTAAAATTATGAAATACGTGGGGAAACTGAGTATCAAAGACATCCTTAAAGGGGAACAAACATCCTGGGGTTAGAGAGGTGGTCTGCTTCACTTTCTCATGTGATAGGCAGGGGAAAAAGAAGGATGCATAGTGGAATTACATCTCTTTATCTGAGCCTTAAATTTGCTTTAGCAATAGCAGCTGGAGAGAGAGATGCCCTGAGGGGCCTAAGGTCTGATCTCAGATTTACTCTGACCCTGTCCACGTGCCAAAACACAGGCAGAATATGTCGGAGAGAGATTTTGATTGTATGATTTCATCCAGGGTTCATTAATTGGCAGAGACCTATAACTAGGACATAATTCAGAAGAACTGACAGATTAAATTGAAAGTGCAGTTCGATGGCTTTGTAAATTTTGTATTTCTTTGGGTGATTACATACTTTTTTTTCCCTGTGATTTAAATGAAACTGAGGACTAAACTCTGCTGTCTGATAATAGTCACTCAATAGTAATTAAGAGAAGCAATTTTTCAAAATAATGGAAAGAATCTACATAACAAAACATCATCAGCTTTTCATCTGGAGCGAGTAAATAATTGAATGTGTTATATATGTCCCAGGACCTGGTACTTAGTGGGTCCTCAGTAAATGTTTGATGAATGAGTGAATGAATCAATCAATGAATGTACTAATCTATAAATGACTTAATCAAAAAGCCTAAGAATGGAAAAGATTTCTACTTTAGGATTGCTACTAAGCTAAGGACTTAGGGAGATAGTTATAATAAAAAAGGAAATATCTGAAACTCATCTAAATTTCATCCTTATAGAAAGAAAGAAGAAATATATGAATGTCTTAAAACAGAATTTTAATCTCAGAACTGGAAGAGAAACTGTTGATTTCTCCCTATTTGCAATGTCCCTCAAGGACCTGTGTCTGCTCTGTGACAGTAATATAACAGAGTAGGTATTTCATTTAGGCGGAACTTTCACAGTACTGCAATATTGTTAATTTCTTAAGCCATGCTGCATTCAGTAGTATTCCCATTCATGTTCAGTATTTTCTAGTGGAAAACTATTATAGTGATACATTTTCAAAGCACTCCAACAATGATTTCTTTCAATATGTGGATGAGACTAAATAAACAAATAAGAAAGGACTTAATAATGAATTTTTCATGGATTTGCTATAACTTGAATATTGTAAATTGATTTTGTCCAAGCTGCCACAGACCTTCTGATTAACACATACTTGTAACATCTCTGTTAGGAAAACTGGATTACAAAATATAAGTGCCAGGTACTTGTGCTTATTCTGTTTAACATCTTCATTAGTTTCTTGACTAATGTATGGTATGTTATAGATGTTTTGAAAGACTAACTGCCTTAAAGAATGAGAGTCTTGTCTTATTAATTCATTAAATATAAGGTGATAACGTTTAATGATGTGGAGAAACAAAAAATATAAAGAAATGGTTGCTACTTATAAGGATTTACAATGTATGGGGTGACCACCCACACATATTTAACAAATACAGAAACACATGAGACATTTTTTCATTCATTCATTCATTCAAACATATTTACTGAGCACAAATTATGTACCAGGCACTATTTCTTGTACTAAAAACACAGCCTTGAATAAGACAGGAAAGGTTCCTGTTTTCTGGGAGCTTATTGTCTAATGATTACAATTAAGTACAGCGAAGTATGTATAGAGGTTCTAGAGAATGTAATTAAACACTGAAGTGTGTAGTTAAGACATGAGAATTTAGTGGGTTCACCATGTTCCAGGAAGGCCTACTTCATGGCAAGGGAGACTTGACCTTGAATAAAAGAAGATATTTGCAGAGGCAGAAAGGAAGTAAGACATGTATATCAATGTAAACATCCCACAGTGTTATCCGAGAAGGTCAAAACACTGTCAAAGAAAAGCGTTTGTTCAAGGGAAATTCTCTGATCTTCATGCCTGTTCCATATGCACCCACCAATTTTCAAAGATTTAAATCTCAAGACTGTCAATAATGGGGTCGTAGTAGAATGAAATGTGACTGAGTATTTTTAGAGAAATAGTCTCAGATCCCAAATTCATAGCAAGTCTAGGCAAATAGTATATATACTACTTGTGTATACGAACTGGATGCTCAAAATGTGCGAAAGTGTCTCCACACAGAAGGATTCAAGTGTTACTTATAGTATTACTGAACAATATAATATTTACAGAGGTGAGCAGTGGCAGACAGAAGTGATTTCTTTTTGAGGAATTTTACTTTTTATACTTAGTGCTTCTAGCAAGTGACATAGTATTAGCAGGGAACATAGATCTGTATAGTCAATTTCATGAAGTAATAGTAATAAAAAGGAATTAAATAAAATAAGAATGTCATTTCTATGTCAAAAATTTGAGAATTGATTAGGGCCATTGGAAAAATAGACAGGGAAGAGAACAGAAGGAGATACCTTCAGCTATTTCCATGTTGTCTGTGATTGTGCAGTGCTTTTAACCAAGGTAGCAGGGACTAAGATGAAAGTAAAATCTCTTAGGCTACCTATTTATTGAATTAGCAAAAGGTGTGACAGTGCAAAGTGTTGACAAAGATGTAGAGTAATAGGGATGTTCAGACACTGCTAAAAGAAATGTAAATTGGTAGAAATACTTTGGGAAAATGGTTTGACATTATTTGATAAATTTAAATTGTGTAAACTCTATGATTCAGCAATTTCACTTCTCCATACCCTGGAGAAACATGTGTGTAGGGGAGACATGTACGTGTATATTCATAGCAGCATTGTCTGTAATAGTCGAAACTGGAAACAGCCCCAAATGTCCAGCAAATAGAATGGATAAACTGTGTATATTCATATAATGGAATATTATCAGCAAAGAAAAGGAATGAACTATGGTTATACTCAATAAGATGAATAAATGAATAACCTCTGCAAATATAGAGTTGACTCATGAAATAAGACAACAAAGAATACATTCAGTATGAAGCCATTCCATAGTGTTCAAAACTAGGCAAAACTAAACTATACTGTTTAGGGTTGTATACATAAGTGAGGATAATGATTGCTTTTAGGGTAGAAGAAATGGGTAGTGATGAGGAAGGACAGATGGGGACTTTTTGGGTACTGGCAGTATTCTATTTCTATACTAGTGTAGTAGTTATGTGAATGTTGTGTGTAATTATTAATCAAGTGTCCCATTTGTTTTTCTGTACTTTTATATAAGAATGTATATTTCATTAAGTTTTTTGAAAAAAACACTTTATGTGAAAGAGATAAAGTATGTCAGAGAGAGGTGTAGAAAGACTTATGCCCAAATCTGCTTCTCAAGATACAAGGCAATTATGCAAGAATTATGGACATATTTCCACCAAATATGTCCATTTTTGTTATACTCAAGTATAATATGCACATGGTGAAAAATAGGGTTTGCTACTAGCATTCTAATAATTAAAATATAAAAAAATGAAAGATTACTTTTCTAGAATCATAGAAGAAGAGATCCTAGGCCTTTAGAGTCAAATTTGGTAACTAATTTGTAGCATAATTATTTTCCTATTCTTTATACATCTTTATTGATTGCAGCAGTCTCTTGAATCATACCTAGAAGCAAACTGACCAGAGGGTCAGCAGAAAATTAACAGCAAGAAAAAATTGAGAATAGTCATCTTATAGAGAGAAACCAAGAAGTTTTATTACTTTTATTATTTTAAAATCATCTGTGAATTCCTCTTCAAGAGAAGCCCTTAATAGTTCCCCAGTAGTACCAGCATTGCACAGTATTATCCAGTAATGAAAGAGAATGTTAATAAAATCATTTCTTTTTTATGTTGTAATGGATCAAAGTTGCAACTTCAAAATACCAATGATAAAAACGAACCTTTTAAGATTCTAGGTTACTGCTTTCCAAGGATAATATTCATTAACCAGAGTTCACTTCTCATGCTCTGGATTAAAGAAATTATTTGCAAGCAAGCAAGAAAAATTTCATCTTTAATTTGCTAATCATAAGGCACTACTTTTTTTGAAACAGCATTGTATCTTAAGAATGAATTTTTAATTTAAATCATGAGGCAGTCATATCCTATGGTAGAGGCTTTCGATGGTTAGTTGCCTTGAAGGTTGTGTTGTATGCAAGGAACTATTTGCTAAAAAAAAATTTGCCAAATTGATTTATTTTCCAGATAAAGCCATATAATACTATTTAAATACCTGAAATATAAAAATGAATACTAACAAAGCAGCCAACTATTCCACTGTAGAGCATAAAATCTCCAAGTGTTGTGAAGAGTATCATAAATACCTATCTTAAGAAGCTCAATTAAAGTTTGGAAATAATAATTTTGTTGTTAAATCTCTAAAGAGCTGCAATAGTGAGATCACCTTGAGGTAGAATCCAGAAAAGCTAGTTTTGAATATTGTACTCCTGGAGCAATGATTGATTGATTCTCTAGTGTAAATTTCTTGGTAATGTCTGTTTAGAGACCTCTAAGAAATTAAGGAATTTGTGTGTGTGTGTGTGTGTGTGTGTGTGTGTGTGTGTGTGCATGTGTATATGTGCAAGCAAGAAAATCTGTTAATGCAGCAACAACTCTTTTTGGAGCCCTCGTCTGGGCGAAAGGTAGAGGAGTGTTTAGTGGTAATCCCTATGTGATAGAAGATAGCTTATGGTGAAGAATGGACTTGCATGTATGAGTTTTCTTTATTATTGATCAAAATGGTCACTAAGCAGCAGGGTATCCAGAGCTTTTCCATTGTATTATGTTCTGTTATCTCTTCTTACTTTATTAACCATTAATTGAGAAAAATAAAATATTGACTTAGAAATAAAGGCAAAATACATATGGGGAAACCACTGGGCAGTGGGCCGGGAAGTGACCTTGGAGATCATTACATACAGCGGATTTAAACCACGCTTTGGGGAACCCCGGCACTTCCAGCAGTCCCAGGAGAGAAGGTCAGAGACGGGGCTGGCCTCTGATCATCTGACCCTGGATTCAGATTGGGTGGTTTCTATCAGTTTTATTTATCTTGGACTTCTACTTAAAATTTTGTTTAAAGAACAAATAAAAATAGTTTGAAAGCCACTGCTTCAGCACATAATCCCCCCAATCTCTCTCTTTCATGTTTGAATTAACTGCAGGCCAGTAAAGTTGTAGCGCATTCAGGATTTGATGCTGGTAGTGGCAAAAGCAAGAACAGAAGCCGTATGTTCTCGTCTAATGGGGCTGCTGCCCTGACAACATTGCCAACATCTGGCCCTCTGGTATCCATAGCCATCCACAGTATGTTGTATTTCTTAATGATACATACCACTTTTTGTTGCTTTAGTACCCACTTCTCTGTACCTGTGCATAAGCTACTCATGTAAGTAAGGTGTACAAGAGGAGACGCAATTATCAGCATGATGTTACAGGAAAGCTGTGGGGAGATTTTTAAGAGTCACCAGTGTTGAGAAGAGTTTGTTGGAAGAGTCCTCTTTTGTGAATGTGCTCCATCATTGTGCCCCAACATAAAGGCAGCTCAACTGAAATGTAAGGGCTGTGAGATGGTACAGACGGGGACTGGGCACTAAGAAGCCCAGATATCAAAGGATGATGAAGTGAAATAAGATACTGTTTTCACAGTAAATATATGAGAGTCACCAGAATATAGTGTCTGACATCTGAGTCAGAATCACAGTTTGTTGGGATTCAGCAAAAAGTAGGAAACTGGCAGGTGACATGCATACATGTTGGTAGACAAGTTCATTTCACTTAATTCAAACCAAACACATGCTGTTGATTTTCCAGGGTGAATAAGTGGCGTTTAAGAAAACCTTTAGTGACACTTCTTCTTTTATGCTTCTTCTGTTTTTTTCTCCCTTCTGTCTTTTCTTCCTTTCAATAAGTATTAATCAGGTGCCTATTATGTACCAGATACTATCAGATACTAAAATATTTCTTGTACCAAAAGAAGTTAAAAAGGTGATTTTTTTTTCTCAGTGTGATAATTCGGACTTCCAAATGACTGGAATGAAAATGTCTTAAATCTTGACAACTTTTGGGGGCCAGGCATGGAGGCTCACACCTATAATCCCAGCACTCTGGGAGGCTGATGCAGAAGGATTGCTTGAGATCAGAACTTAAAGACCAACTCGAGCAAAAGCAAGACCTCATCTCTACAAAAAATAGAAAAATTAGCTGGACATGGTGGGGTTTACCTGTAGTCCCAGCTACTAGGGAGGCTGAGGCAGGAGGACTGCTTAAGCTCAGGAGTTTAAGGTGAGCTATGATGGCACCACTGCACTCTAGCCTGGGTGACACAGCGAGACTCTGTCTTTAAAAAAACCAAACAAACGACAAAAAAAAAACTTGACAACTTAAGAAGCACAGTTGTATCTAGAGAGGGTGTTAATTATTATATACTGGAAATTCAAAAATTCTGGTCTTTTGTCCAATTTTCTCAATTGAAAAATGGGAATACCACTTGTAGAGGCTTATGTTGCATAAATAATTGTGAGTGCACCATGCCTAGGGATTGGTGAGAAGGGTGGCAGACGTCTATGGAAAGTAGAATTGTCTGCAGGATCTGTGGCATTGATTGACTCAGGGATCTTTGGGAGTTTGAAGGCAAAACCCAGAGAGCTGACCTATATCTCTCCTGGAGGAAGATGAGCCTCCTAGTTCAACTAAGTGCTTACCAGGAAATTCAGCTTCCTATGAATTAAGTATAAATTATTATAATCCTATATCTGAAGCTCAAATTCAGTATTTAAAATTTTTTTTAGAGACAAGTTCTCACTTTGTAGTCCAGGCTGGAGTGCAGTGGCATGATAATAGTTTTCTGCAGCCTCGAACTCCTGGGCTCGAGTGGATCCTCTCACCTCAGTTTCCTTAGTAGCTGGGACTCCAGGCATGTGCTGTCATGCCCAGCTAATTTTTTTCTTTCTTTCTTTTTTTTTCTTAGAGATTGGATCTTGCTGTGTTGTCCAGACTGGTATTGAACTCCTGGACACAAGCAATCTTTCTGCCTCAAATTCATTATTGACTCTTACGTGGCTGTTTAATTCTACTACTTTTACCTATGAGTGACAATTCCAAGCGATATTGTCAAATAAGATGGTCACATTCAAACATTCCATGTGAGAATTTGGGAGATTTCCCAAGCCAAAAAATGTTGATATGGAATATTAATTCATTTTGTTGCATTTAATTGATATCTTTTCCAAATGAGTATAGAAATATTCACTTTAATGAAATTTTGCACATTTATATGTTTTTACTTTAGAGAGAGGGTGAAAAAGAGAAATTGATGTCAGCAGTGGACAACTTTCAGTGAGAAGAATTTCAGTGGGGCATTATTTATGGCTGAATGTGAAAGAAAGAACCTCAGTTTCTTATCATTCTGTTGTATCTTGATAGAATTCTGTGGTGGAGCCCCAGCAGTTTGGCAAGCGTTTTAGTAGTTTTGGTAATGTGACTAATGTTGTTCCTTTGTAACAGTAGTTCCATTACTGTCCTTTCCTCAGGCACCCCACAAAACTTCATATTTCATCCAAATCAAATTTTGGGTTATTAAACAAAATGGAGTACAGTGATGGAAATAAATTCATTCATGCATTCATTCATTCACTCATCCTTTCATTCAAGAATATGGCCTACTATGCCTCAGACACTGAACTCTGTAGAAATTGCTCTCTAGTTAAAATTTGGTAGCAAACAGTGGTATCAGCACCTCTCTGTCTGTTCATTTGCGGTTGGTATTCTGGGCTCCCAGTGAGCGGCCCAGGAATAAGAGCATAGGATGCATATTTCACAGGTGTTAGTGCTTGGAATGATTGATGAAATTTAAATTTGGAATAAAACACCAGCTTTCTAAGGTGTTCATAGTCACCTAGATAGCCTGATATTAACTCTTAAATCAATTTTGGGAAGAAAAGAATAAAATTTGTCTTTCAGAGAAAGGCCAGCAGTTAGGCCAGAATGTTCTGAATTTTAAGCTGCAGTTTGTCTTGATATTATTACTAATCAAAGCACCTTCTTCAGTTATTGTGGATGCTTATAAACCTCAGGCTGCATGCAGTTCATCAATTTGGCTGCTTTTCCATAGCTACTACGAAAACTGCAAACAAAATTGCTTTTCATTTTGCTTTGACAGGCAGTTTTAATTTTATTCATCATTTTAGCAAATTGTATAACATTTTCAGTTGTGCGCAGCATTGCTTTTTGTCTTTTTTTGCACCATATTTATGCCGAAAATATGAAAACAACAATAAAGAAGAGACCAATAATAACATGTTGTAGTAAAAAGGGCTTATTAAAAGGATATTTTCTGCCTGGGTGAAAAACTTCCTTGAACATGTCATAAATAGTTTATAACACACAGAGCTACACTTTTATTGTCTGCAGAAGTTGATTTTCTAGCTAGCCACATTTTTTTAAAATTAAAACATAACTCCCCCCTCCCCCAATTTTGAATTTACGTTTTGTTTACTCAGACCTTGTCACAGCCTAATTAGACAATGACTGTCTGAAGTCATCAAAAAGGCTAAGTAAATCTTGGCCACACCAGAGAGTTGGGAGTAAGTGGGGACTGGATTGGTTAGAGAAAGATGGAGGAGCTCGTAAAGATTTATCTGATAACAAACTATATATATTTTCATTTTGTAGAAAAATTACTAATACTATAACAGCCAATGGGCTGGTTTTATTATGTGCCTCCCAAGCTCTTCATTGTAGTTTCAGCGATATGAGGAGCCCTGCAAGCATACAATAAAAACAGCAGACTGCGTACTTGCCTTACTCATTGGTGTCTCTTGCACAAGGCAAGTTCTGTTCAAATAATCAGGGAGGGCTGGTGGCATGCTCTCTAACCTTGAACGTAGAGAGAGATTGGAGAGCAAGGAGAATCCTTTCTGCCCTGGGTTGAAAAGAAAAATGTTTATTCACAATACTTTTTAGGACATGAAGACTTTTATTTAAGATTTACAAGATTGCTGGTAAGGATGATTCATAACCGAAGTCCAGTTTTCCTTAGGGATTAACCACCACGATTTGTTTTTTGTTTTTCTAGCATAGCAACTGAATTTCATCATTCATTTTGTCATTTAGCAATAGAAGACAACTTCACCAAGGAAGCTCACAGTACAAGTAAAATTGGAAGTAAATGGAAGCCATATGTTGTGGCTGTAATTTCCAAGGTTAAAAAAAGCTATAGTTTTGGCTATTGCCTTTTATTCTAAGTAGAAGGAAGATAAAAATGCTTTTCATTATCAATAGCCTTAAGTTTTAAAAACCTATTTGTTTTGTTAATGGTAGCGTGATAAGCACATGACCAAAGTGTTTAGAGCAAGGCTGACGTCTGGCAGCAATCCATTTCTTAACTTATGTACAACTGTGGAGTTATTAATGCTAGTCAGGTTATGTGCAAGGATTCAGGAAAATTCTTTATTCCTCATTGACTCCTGACAGTTATTGTACCTAGGAACTGGGTAACGTGTTCTGAAGTGAGCAATTATGGAAATGTTTACTTCACTGGCTGCATGTAAATGTGTGCAGAGAATGTACCAGAATTTTTCCTTGGGGGTATTTAATTCTCTCCAGGGCAATGAAAATCAAATGATTTCTTTTTTTTTTTTCCAAAGCTTTTTTTTTTAAGTGTTATAATGCAGCTGAATAATGATGAATGCAGCAGAGGAAAAGAAGAGGGAGAGAAAAAGAGGAAAAGAGAAAGAGTGAGCTACCAGTGGATCTGGAAAATAAATTTCCCTGTGGAAGCTAAAACCCAAAAGGAAAGAGTTGAGGGAGGCGGTGGACAGAGGCTAGTCCTGTCAGAGACTAGAGTTTGCTGGGGAAAAATGGTGAAAAATGACTACTCTGATATTCTGCAGTAGTGCCATGGTGCTTGTAACATTTATCTTGGTAAGAACTTAAGCAATTGGCTCAGTATTGCTCACATTGAAGGGCATCACATTTGCTTGTTAATTAAATGCAGTATCCGCGCTTACCGTCCCTGAACAGTTGGGGGAAAACTCCAAATATGTATGCAGCGTTATGAAATTTCTATGGATACAAATGGATTTTGCACAAATCACAACCAGATTATTGATGATACACAGTAGAGGTTCTTTTTTTTTTTCTTTTCTTTTCTCTTTTCTTTTTTTCCTGCTACCTCCCAGGTTTACAACTCATCTTGCTGCAACTGTGGAGAGGCATTTTCAGTATTATATCTTTTCTAAGAGGAAAAAATCATGGGAATTAAGAGATTTCTTGTGAATCTGAATGAGATGTTTTCAGCACTGTGACATTTCTAAGGCAAATGAGTTCTCTGAAAGTCTGTTGTAGACAGATAGGAGCAGGTAGAATCCTCATCTTTAGGCAAGATGTGGTATACTCGTGTGTGACTCTGAAGTCACACGGTGCTTGGTGAGAGGAAACTGGCTTCAGGTTAATGCTCTTTCTGAGGAAGATTGCTAGTTGTGTCAAAGTGATCTTTAAATTTTCTTGTAGATGTTTTTTACAGTAGTGAAAATAAATATTAGTTTAAATTGGCCTCTGCGGTCACGTGCCTGTCATTAGAATACAGTTAGATTACATTAATAAGAAATAGTTGCTGACCTTTATACTCTTTTTTTTTTTCCCCTGAATTTCTCCTGAATTTCTTAAGGAGGGGTTTCATAAAAAGGGTTTTTATGTCTTGCAGAAAATTGAGTTTTGTAGACATTACCTAACTCTTGATTTGTCACACCGGGATCAATAACATTTCGCTGCTCTTAAACACACAGAATCACAGGGGACACATAATGTTTTTTATAAGTGCAGTAAAGTTAACGTGTTGTTGAAACAAAAACTCCTCTGACAGTCCTGTAATAAGTACACTCTGAAACTAGCAAATTATCTGTAATACTAGGAAAGGCAGGAAGAGTGCTTAAGAGCACAATGTGTACGTTGTTGGCATGAGGCGCTGCAAGAATGAGAAATCGGGATTTGCTGCTCTCTCCTCAGTTGCATGTCAGAATGATTACGGAGTCAGTTTCCTCAAAAGAGAAGCCAACCAGGCCCCCCAGGAGTGTTTCTTGAGGCCACGTTTTTACCAAGTTTGCTTGGTATGTTTGGTCTCTTTGTTCTTGGAGGATATTCTGTATTAGTTACAGAGAAAGCCTTTTCCTTGCAGCAAAGAAGGTATTTTAAGCTAGATAAGAAAAATGGTCCTTTTTCTACTACTCTCGCCAAAGTACGTGCCTGGTCCATCAATTTTTCTTTCGGAATATTTGCTGATATTTTAAAGATGTCTTCAGCAAATGTAAGTCCCATATGATGTAATTTGCAAAAGATATTTGGAATTGAAATCACCCTGTATGTGCCTTCATTTCCTCAGTCCAGGGCATCCGAGGGATCTTGGAGTAGATTCGACTAGGTGGGCACACCTTTAACTGCTGAGCACCTTGGCCCAAGCTGCTGCGTCTTCTCCTCCCCTCCTTTTTGTTTAATTGAATTTCTGATTCCCTCTTCCAGACCCCCAAATCCCTTTTATTCTTTCCTCTCTCCCAAAAGGTGTTTAGTGATTACTCAGATTCTATGTTAAGAAAAAGCAACATAGAGGCTATTTTTAGTATCCGAGAGACGCAGTCTATAAGGTGGGACTGATCATTGTATGACCTTTGTTTTGTTCTTAAATATTTTTTTTCCTCTAGGAGTAGAACAGTCGCCGAGATTGCAAATCTGTTTCCATCGAGAGGAATGGGCGTTTTGTCAGTGGCAGACAGTGGCCCTCCTCTGTACAGCGGTAGGTAGGGCCGGAAGCCGATGACGGCTCGTGTGCAAATCTTGTCATTTTCTGCGGGCTGGTGCTGTTCGTCCTCCAGCACTTTGCAGAGAATGTAGTTTTACGTTCATTTAATAATTACCCATTTTGGCTGCACTTGTCGGGGAGAGCTTCTTGAGCCCCATCAGTTTTTCGGAGAAGCACCACTCAAGCTCTTCTGCTGGAAATGTTTTTCCTCCCCTCCCTTCACTTCATTCCACTCTTCGCCTTATCGACGCTCTCATCAGTGCCAGAGCTCTTCAGTATTCCACTCCTGTCCTTTGTGAAGTGATTTTGCCCAGACACGTCTGGCTCAGGGTGAAGTGCCCTCCCCTGAGAGCGCGCACTGCAGCCCCAGGTCGCCAGCACCATGAATACATTATTATCCCAATTTCCATCCTGTTGCCACGGCAGCACTTTTGGAGCTGCTGGGTTATTAAGTCGTACATCACTAATACCCTGATATGAGCAGAAGTTGGATTTAATATCGGCCTTTGATCAGATTACCTCCCAACAGTCAGCTGTCATTAGAAAATTCCTTTGCTCATTATACCCTCAGAGCTCTGGCCTGTGTAGCAAAAGGGTGGCAGGCCTGATACATGGAGGCAATTTCAAGCCTGGGCCTTGCACTGTACACTTAATTTATTTTCTGACCTTTTTGTGATTTGGGGGAGATTCTGTACAGCCGCGCGTGCATGTGTGTGTGTGTGTGTGCGTGTGTGTGTGCGTAAAGTGCAACTACAAAATCTGTCTGTAGTTTTGTGGGTGCTGGATAGAGGTGTGTGTGAGGGGGTGGCTGTCTTTTGCCAGGTGATACTATACTTTGTTGGAAAGTGTCTGTTTTCTGCCTGTCCTCGGGTAATGTATAAAACATGGTGCTTCAGGTAGAGATGAAGGGTAAACTGATGTCCCCCTAAATGGCCAGCCTGTGTATGCACCTAACACTTCACTGAGCAATCTGTCAACATGTCAGCAACACATGTTTTATAAAAAGCCTCCAGTGGGAGCAAAGGCTCCTGCCAGGGCTTAGGAAATGCTTTGAATTCAGCAGATTTCTATTGCTGGAGTCCCCCGAGGTTCCTTTTACAATGCCTACATTTCAGAAATTTGAACTTGGGACCCTTAGGGGGTTCTCTCCGAATGCCTGAAAATGTAGAGTTATATTGTTGCGTGTCCCCAAGCGGTCTTTACTAATACCTGAATTCGGAGAAGCTGGAAATTACAGAGCTCCCCAGGGGGAGCTTTATCCACACCAGGAAGAAGAGAATAACTCTGCAGGGAGATTGCTTAATGCATTGCTGAAATAAAAGAATTTGAGAGAGATGGGTTGAAGTGTGTTTGTTTTTTTTATCTTTTTCTGGCCACTCCTTCAGCTTAGCTAAGTCCTTAAAGACAAAGTCAGGGTAAGGAAGCAGCTGGGCTCTTTTTAATGAAATTTTAGATGTGGCTTTTGAAATAGTCAGATGCCTGATGCCTCCATGTGTGTGTGTGTGTGTGTGTGTGTGTGTGTGTGTGTGTGTGCGCGCGCGCACGTACACACATAAGCGAGTGTGTCTGTGTAGTCTCTCTCACTAGAAACCTCTTTGTTTACATGCAAAAAGTTGCTTTCATTTTTAGGTGCATCATCAGTTTCATCTTGTTTTCTTCCAACCTTCGCTGTTTCTTTTTTTATACTCCCACTGTACCTGTCTCGGTTACTTGGAAATATTTCTTCATCTCTTTCTCTTTTTTATGGTGCTTTTCTTTTATTGCATCTGCCTGTCATGCTTTGTACTCTACCCTTTTCATAACTTGTAGCGTTGCTGCTTTCCTTTCACACCCTCACGACTTTATGGAAGACTTCCTTTATTCCTGTGATGCTCTCTTTCCTTATTATTTTCCACCAGCCTTCTACCATCTCCTCTCAACTTAGATTTTGGAAATAGTCGGGAATTTTTGGCTGTTTTCTGATGAAACGATTTCACTGATTTTTATAGGTGACATATTGTTATTTTGCTGCTGCTGAATTTCATCAGGAGAGTCAGGTTGCGCTGATGATGTAGAGTAGATTTGCAAGCTCTAAACTCAGATGTGCATTAATTCAGGAAGTAAAGGATAGCTAGAGCAGTGAGTTTCATATGTGCATGTGTGAACATGATATGCTCATACATGCATGCATGCATGCATACGTACACAGGGCTAGAGGACCAGGGAAGGATGGAGTTCCACTCTTAAATTTTAAGTCAATAGGAAAATTTCTGCTCTTTATCATCTCTGGTAAAGAGAAAGAAAAATATCCTCCTTGTGTGTGCACTTTTCTGGATCTTTCCTTGGCTGTCTTTTGACACCGTGTCACCTGACCTTATCAGGAGGGAGCTGGGGGCTCAGGCTCATGTTTACCCAGGGTCCTCCTGGGACTGAACAGTACCTTTGAGTCCAGCTTCTTTCAGCTTTACAGACAAAGACAAGGAGAACATTCTCACAGAACTCAGCCGTCTAGTGTAAAACAGTTCCAGCTGTTGCTGCTCATGAATTTTTTTTTTGGGAAAAAGAAAGTATTGGCTTGTTTTTTAGGTGTGGCTACATTCATAGGGCTGTCTCCAGACTTTTTTTTTTAACCAATTCAATTTAAAAGTGGTGAGGGATTAAAACAGTGACTGTTTTGGAATTTGGCAAATTATAATAATATTTTAAACTCTAGTGAACTATGATGATAGGAGGGATTCAGATCTTTAATTTTGAAGGTAAAAAGGGTCAGATTTTTTTCAGATTTACCCAAATTTATAGTTTATAGCACCATGTTATTTTATATTTTAAAAGTAAGTTCATGTTTAGCTACTAAATATTTTTCTAACTTTTTCTGAAAATTTTTCTAGTGAAATATCAAGGCAGTGAAATTAATTATACTTAATGTAGACACAAATGTGGAGGGGGTACAGTTGGTGTTTTTAAGCTAATGTTCTTGCTGATACAGCAAAGCCCCTTGAGAGTTTTATAGGAGTATTTATTGTGGCCTAGTAATTGGCCGACCTCAGCTTTTAATTAGCCTGCGTTGGACCAGAGATCAGGGAAGAGCCCTTGAATTAGACTCAGATTTTGACTCATGCTACGTGCTGGCTAATTCAAGGGTTAAGCTTAGAACAGAGCAGTCTCATGGGTAGGAGAGGCAAGGGTGGGAATCTATGATGTGGTGACTTAGGAGAGATTCTTCCTTACAGAGAAGGAGGCAACTTTTCAAAGTGAGGTGCCTGGTGGAAACTCCTTGTTAAGAAAAGAGATAACGAGCAGAGGTGATTGTTGATATGTGTTCGAGGCTCACACTAACCTTCCTGCGAGATTTTGGTTGTGCTTTCATTGGACAGAGTGCTTGCCCTGTGCATTGCTCAAAAAAGGTAGCAGCTGCTTTTTGCACAAAGCAGGCACACTGTAGTCAAAGTTGTTCTCTATGCGTTGTTCAGTGCATTGGAGGAAAGTGTTTTGTGCCTAAGCACTTTTAAGTAGCCACTGGAACACTTGAATCTGGCGCCCTAAAAATTTTAAAAGCTCTTTTATCTGTACCCCACATGGTGCCTTTCACTTAGAAATCTGTGTTCTTTGCTATCCTTGTCAATCTGAAAAGTGCTGCTTTATTCTTGCTGGATTTTTTTTGGTTTTGTTTTTCTTATTTGCAGGTGTCCCTGCTAAAGCCCTAAAGGAAAAAAAAAAAAACCAGTAGGATTTCTTACTAAAACAGTATTTCTATTTTAGGTGTGGCATTTTGTATATAATTTAACTTAATTTTTTTAGGCTTCTGCCTAGCCCTTTCAAAAAGATTCCTCTGATACCTTGTCCCATTTGTGATGGAATATTGTTTTTGGCACGTCCACCTTGCCTTTCATGTCCCCGTGCTCACCACACACACACCCCCACGTGTGCGAGCTCACACTTTATTACCTCTGCACTTGGCCAGCCGGATGGAGTGCAGCTCTGCTCGCTTCCTCTTTCCAAACACTGCACTGTGTTATTCGGACACCAGGCCCTGCCTCCCCTAAGGCGTGGGTGTGAGGGCCCGGCGTGAACTCTGCTCCGTGGCTTGGTGACCTGATGTGCTAGTCACAGGCTGCGTGGCTTTCTCCGACGTGCACGTTTCTCACCCTGCTCCTCCCCAACTGGCACTGTCTGCGCCCCTGCCTGCCCTTCACCCGGCACCTGCTCCCTCCCAGGCCATGCGTTCTTGCCTGGCCTCTTCTGGCTCCAAAAGCAGTTGATGCCACCATAAAAAAAAAAAGGTTTGGGAAATTTTAGCTGGCAGAAATGCCAATAAAAATATTCATAGGTGCTCTGTGTTCTCAATTTTGCCTTCCACACTCTGGGAAGTTTAGGAAACGGAGCAGGGGAGTCTTTTTGAAACCCCTGGATTCTTAAACAGAATTTTCCTATAGTTCTAAACTGGGAGGAACTTCCTAAAAAAATTACTTGCTCTCAGGAAGGGTGCAAAGGCTATTATTGAGAGTCTTAAAAACAGGATCTCATTTTGAACAAAAGGTAAAATCCTTTGCCTGGGATGTAAAAGGATATTTTTCTGCTAGTTTTAGGCCAGCAGGATTCTAGTAAATGCTGATTAAGTACCGCCTGTGATTCCTTCTGTTATTTTTGACCACATGCTTTATTCCAGCCACCTGCCTGATAAGATAGTCCAAACTGCACTGGGCAGTCACACACCTCCTAAGTGTGCCACACTCAATCTTCTTGGTCAGACTGTGTAGCAGAGCCTTTATGAAAGGAAAGTCAGAGTGCTTGAGCACAGTTTCTAGCTCCACCTTTTCATAGTTGTGTGATTTTGGGAAATTACTTAACCCCTCTGTGCCTCTGTATCTGTAAAATGGAGCTAATAATAGCACTCTTCTTGTGGGCTCCCTGAGGAAGTAAAAGAGATGATGTATGTCAAGCAGTGCCAGTTTAGAATATAGTGAGTGTTCAGTAAATGTCAGCCACTATTGTTACTATGTAGAGTAAGTCAGTCATTAAGAGACTTTTGCTATTTTCCACGTTTTGCATTTCAATAAATGCATCCTATGAAACAAACTTTGTGCCTTGTGATTGGGGGCAGCAAACTTAATTTGGGCCAAAGTTTCTCTTTGAGATAGAAAGCGAGACCTTCCTGCTTACCTCCGTGAGCAGGAATGAGGAGGACATTCCCTCCCTCAACAGTCTGGTTCGTATTTGTGTTGAATAGCAATAACAAATCAAAGTAGGTTTACATAAACAATAATTGCCTCATATGTATTTTAGACTGCTTCTCACTTTTCTCATTCTTTTCTATTCCTGGTTTCCTATGAAAAAGTTTCTGCAGCTAAAGTACCATGCAAGATAAATTCAGCTGTAGGGACATCGGAAATTAAATGGTTGTGGAACACTAACTTATGTATTGCTTGACTCCTCACCCCTAAGTCTATTATTTGGCGATCGGATATAAGAGAAATTTTATAACCAGAAAGTAGAAAATGAGGGCAAGTCAGGTATAAGGAATGTTTTGCTTAGGGCGAATGTAGGTAAGGATTTGATAGTAATGGGCAGGAAGGGATTTGGGTGAGGGAGAGGCTGAGATGGTATTTACATGCTCTTGTATGGAGGCAGTTGGATCTGTGGTTTACAGTAACATGTATATTACCCCTGATCACTCCTTGAAATCAGTGAATTGGAAACAAACATATCCCTAGAAGGCTAGGAAAACCCCATTCTTCTCAACGGGACAATAGGATTTACTTTTGTTTTCAATTGTCTTCACACAGAGAAAAAAATTGGTCAGACAAAGATGAGGCTAGTGTCAATGTTGATATGTTATCCTTCTAGTTTGCAGAAAACCTCACAAGTACTGGATGTGGGCTTTACTGTGTCTTCCTTTTTTGTGTTTCACTTTGGAAGAAGCCTGGAGTCCTTCAGAATGCAATGGCGCCGCGTGTAGTGCCGGATCTGACTGCTGGGTGTGCTTCTGGGATTGAGTAAAGGTGTAGAACCTTGTCAGGTGAGGATATTGCATCTGAAACAGACAAAAGGAGGAGATACGAAGAGATATTGGCAAGAAATCTTGTTCCTTTTTAAAATACCCCTTTTCACTCCTTATACAAAATGAAAGAGAGGGTCTATGTGTTTATAAAAATGTGTGAGCATGTGTGTGGTTAGACAGCATCATGGTGTGCATTCGGCTACGTCGTGGGCATTTAATCCTCACGTAACTTAACGCTGGTGTTGTCTTTATCTCTTGTATACGTTTGAGGCATTTCTCTGGCATTTTCTCTTATTATTGTCAGTGCTGGGAGTGTTTGAGGCAGGATGGCCATCTGTCAGGGCTGAGGGGCAAGGCTGAGGGGAGTTGGTGTTTGGGAGAGGCTCAGAGTGTGACGTCCTCCAAGGATCTTTCCAGCCCTGAGCCTGTGATTCTGTGAAATAATTTGACTGTAATGTAGTGCCAGGAACATTTTTTTGAAACCTAATGTGATATCATATCCTTTATCAATATATTGTATCACTGTAGTTTGTGACATTATGCTGTAAAATGCTAGACCATAAAAGCCTATAATTTATAAGGCTATATTAGGTACTTACCTTATGTATTATAGCCTGATAGCCTTGTAATTCAATGTTGCCTATCATTTATTCTATATATAATTCCATGGAGGGTTCTGGTGACATTATAAACCACAAAAGCAGAACTCAAGTGGTTAGTCATTAGAACCCCAAGATAGAAATACCTTGTATTACATTATTCAGTATTTATTATTTTCCATAATGTGAAGGTAAAACACTTGGATTTGAAACATTTTCTATTTACGTTCCACATCATGGTATTCATATACATGTCAATCAGAAGCACTTGGGTTGAATACCACATCACAACCATATGTAGCCTTGTTTTTGTTTAAAATGTATGTTTGTTATATAAGGATGTGTTGTCCATCCCTCTGCAGATTTTTCCCCTGGCTGGTTATCAAAGAGGAAATTCTGCTTCCCATCCGTTGTGAAGTTTTTTGCTGCCTATTAAAGAGAAGCAAAGTACATTTGTTTTTGAATGAATTCTAAATCATTCATTACAGAGCTTGGTCAAAAGTAAATATTCTGCAAGGCTCTTTTACATTACACAAAACCACTGTAGTACTGGTCATGGGCCAAAGGCTGTAGTTATACTAACATATGTTGAAATACATTAGATCATTATTGTAGAATGCTGTAGTATATTTTTATAAGTTGTCTGTGTGTCCAAACTAATTACCTAACAAGTTTGATTGATACAATCCTCTTGCATAAAGTTGGTTCTTGTTTTATAAACAATGCTGCCCTCTCTTCCGTTGCTCACCATCTTCCTCACTACTCCTCTGTACCTTTTCAGGGACATTTCGATTATAGAAGCCATGGGTGGTATGACAGATTAAGGCAACAGTGGCAGCTGGTATATTTCATTTGATTTCAGAATAAAAACTCAGTTCCTCCTTCTCCCTCCCTCCACTGGTTTCCCTACAATTTGAGTAGTTTTTCCTTGAGATTTGTAGAGACTAAAGGTTTAGCAAAAGAGAAAGATAACCAAAAGTTAATAAAATAACTGAGATATAAAGTAGCTGAAGGCAACCTACCGTAAAAAATGACCTGTTTTATGACATCACATTATAATAACTATTCACAGTGGCGAGCAAGTCTGTGGAGGATCCACGGTTATAGTCATTTATTATTTGTTAAAAGTGAAGGAAGAGAGAAAAAGGGATTAAAAAAAAAAGAGGAGGAGGAAAAATTAGAAGCAGCAAGCAGACTGCTTTCACTTTAAATCACAGTGCAATTTCTTTTCTAGTCAGTAAGTGACTTGAAAGTATTGAAAGATAAACAACCTGAGCCAGGGCCTTGGATTCTTGCCATATGCTAGGATCTCAATTAAGGGATGAAATTGCAAGACACTCTTCAGCCTTATCACCAGAGAGGCTGGGTTCTGGGCGTCGGTATAGCAGGCAGTGGGCTGTCCAGGGCCTGGGCAGGAGGCGTATAGGGCATCACTACGTTAGCGTTAACGGGACTTAGTAGCACCAAATTCTTCAAATCAATAAGAGAATAGACCCCTAGAAGGGAAAAGTGGGTGCAGAGTGGGGGTTTAACTTTACTTGAATCTCCTCTTTGTTAGAAATACTTGTCTCTTTTTCTTTGTCATATGCTGAGGCATTTACTGATGAGTAAGTAACAGGGAAAATCACAACCGAAAGAACTTAGATTCTCTGTAGAGGACTGAGATTTTAAGTGCTCTTCAAAATACAAGTTGCAGGGAATGTTGGAATTACCACATTTTGGGCACATGAATAGCGATTCTCTCCATCTGAGCACGAATTTGCATTGCCTGCGCTGTCATATTTTGCTGTGGCACCATTTTCTCTAAGTATTGCATTATTGACTTAAAAGGTGTCATTTTCCAAATGATAGAGGTAAGGAAGTACATTTTCCTTATTTCATAATTTGCACACAGATTGAAGAAGACTTACCATTGTCACAAAATTTGGATATGATGGATCATGTATTTTAACTGGATTGTGGGTGTAGGGAAATCTACCAGTACATTAATTTTAATGGAAGATTGTGGCATCCTTGAAAAATATTTTGAAAGTTAAGTCATGTTAATTTTCTTCCTTATTTCTTTCCTCCTATTTCTTAAGTCCTGCTCATCTTTGACTCCTTATTCTTCTGTGTCATCAGAGATAATTGTCAATTCAAGATAATTGTGGCTTCAGTAATATTTATATTTAGTGTGGTGCTTTTCAGCCATAAAAATACAGTGCCGATATCAACTTATTCTGATCCTGAGCCGAAACTGAAATGCGAACTCTCTTTTACCTGTGTTCCTTACAAAAGAATAAGGTAAATGGCTTTAAATGCACATACACGTTCTTCCACTGAGCCTCTGGCACTTAGGTCCTTGTGAGTGCAAAGACTGAGGTGCACTTTACTTGACAGGTGAGGCTCTGAGTTCCACTTTAATGTGACTCACTACTAATAGTTAGTTAAAAACCCAAATTAGATTTATATAGTTTTTTTATTTTTTTTATTTTTTTTTTGAGACAGAGTCTCACTCTCTTGCCTGGAGCGAGTGCCATGGCGTCAGCCTAGCTCACAGCAACCTCAAACTCCTGGACTCAAGCAATCCTACTGTCTCAGCCTCCCAAGTAGCTGGGACTACAGGCATGTGCCACCATGCCC
>CAUYSK010076474.1:0-16555 GCA_963575035.1 Avahi laniger
ACTTTAGTTCTTTGAATTGTCTCCATACTACTTTCCACAGAAGTTGCACTAGTTTGCAGTCCCACCAGCAGCGTATGAGTGTTCCTATCTCTTTGCACCCACAGCAACATTTCTTGTTTTGGGACTTTTTGATAAAAACCATTCTCACTGGCATTAAGTGATATCACTATTCAATAAGTGGTGCTGGACAATTCACAATTGCAAAGATGTGGAAACAACCCAAGTGTCCATCAATACATGAGTGGATTAATAAACTGTGGTATATGTATACCGTGGAATACTATTCAGTTTTAAGAAACAATGGTGATATAACACCTCTTATATACTCCTGGAAAGGACTGGAACACATTCTACTAAGCGAGGTATCCCAAGAATGGAAAGACAAGCATCACATGTACTCACCATCAAATTGGTATTAATGGATCAACACATAAGTGCATATATAAGAATAACATCTATTGGATGTTGGGCGGGGGGAGGAGGGAGGAGGGAGGAGGGGACGGGTATATGCATACACAAAGAGTGCAATGCGCACCACGCAATAGGATGGACATATTTGAAACTTGGACTGGGGTGGGGAGCAAGGGCAACACGCGTAACCTAAACATCTGTACCCCCATATTATGCTGAAATAAAAAATAAATAAATAAAAAATAAAAAAAAATAAAATATAGAGTAGTGATAGAAAATTTGAGGTATAGTAATGCCAACAGATCAGGAGAGGACTACCATTGAAGAGACAGCTTATTATTCACAGTTCTCAAGTGGAGGGGGCATGACGCACCACATGATGCCCCTGGGTCAACCCCGGAGGCAGAGGGAGATGGGAAAACACAGACAAGAGCCTTTAGTGTAGTTTCTGTGGGAAGGAATGGGTAAAGCAGGGCACTTAGGTTTCGGATTGGCTAGTTTGAATAATTTCAGCGGAATCTGGGGCATGGGGGCTGTCTCCGGTTGTCTATTGCTTGATCCTGGAGTGATTAGGGTAGAGAGGGGAACTCAGAGTGTGATACACCAAACGAAAGAGGTGGTTGGGGTGTGGGCCCTGGATTGGTTGATAGGTATTTGGAAAGAATGCTTGCAGGTTAGTTTACTACCTCGGAATTGGTTGTTCCTAAGAGAGTAGTCCCTTCAGGATCAGCAAGGCCCAGATAGATGTTTAAGCATCAGAATACAGAAAATAAAAGATGTGGTTAATGCAACTACTTTGACGGTAAGCCCCTTGGCGTCACTGGACCTCAGACTTCATGTCTAAAAATTGGAGATAATTATTATTATATTCTCCTCTCTACTTGAAAAAAATTAGCAGATAACAGATGTGAAGGTACTTGGAAAACATTCAATTCTCATATGAAAGTATCTCTTCCTTTTATAAAGAGCAGCCGATCAAGAAAGCATGAAAGCTGCATTTTTCTTTCCATGCTGTTGATGTATTTGCAGCCATTTGGTCCATTTCCTGCCACCCACCTGTGAGACTAATGATCTGATTATGTGAGACAGCTGACTAGGGCAGGGGGAAGAGGTCAGTCTGCAGCCAGGGAAGACAGTGGCACTAAATAGGCCTGGCTTCATTAGCATCATGCCCCAAATATCTGAACTAAGCAGCCACTGTCATGTTCCTAAGACATAAAAGAGGGATCTAAGCTATATATTTGCAGTAGCTGAGCATTTCTTTATTCACTATGAAAACTCATGAAAAGAAGTCAGTGAAAGATCAAACAATATAAGCAGAAATGTTAGCGGAGAAATTTTCTAATTCTTTGAAACTATAGAATATTTTAAGAGAATTCATAGAAACTTGATGAGATTGTGGATATTTATGTAAATTATGTGGGGAGAGGGTCTTCCAATCCATCAGCCCTATCATTTCTTCACTCTCCTCTTCATCAAGCCCAGATTCCATGGCAATCACTAGGTTCAATGTTTGGTCTCAGAAAAATGGGTAAATTTCTATCAAAGCATTTCTTTCTTTTTTTTTTTTTTTTTACAAAGTAGGAGGAGCTTTTATCTTCTGAGAGGGTAGTCTAAGAAGGAAGAGGATCAGAACTTTGAGGGGAGGGGAAAGGTCTGAAACAGGCATTGCAGGTGGGGCAGGGAGAGGGTGAGTTGTTAAATCATTGTTGGTTTTACAGAGGATCTAGTCTGCTGTGTTGCTCTTAATTTCCCTTTCTCCTCTAACCCTGGGAGGGTTCAACTCTCTCAACTCTCTGCCCTGAGCAACTGAGCTTTGATGAAATTATACAAGATATCCAAAAAAACACAGAATGAAAACCACCTTAATTGAGGCCCTCACTGTACCTAAAAATCCTACTGTTTCTCTGCTTAACTAATTCTCTTTCTCCAAACACTTGACAACATCTGTTCTACACCTTTCCCTCCCCCCAAAATTCTGACCCCTCTCCATCCACTACCCTCTCAGCAGATGAATGACCCTCTCACTTTGTAGAGAAGATAGATGCTATTCGATAGGAACATATTTGTTTTCCTAAGACCAAGCATACAAACCAACTTCGTCTGCATCCATTCTGTTCTCTCTTTCCAGTTTTAGAAAAGAAGAACTTGCTCCTCCTATCCAAAGCCAATCCACTTCCTTTTTAGGAACATATTCTGTTACTCTTATAATTCAATGTCTCCCTTCCTGGTAGTTCCTTCTCACTGTTATTAAATGCTTTCAGTCTGCCCCATTAAAACAAATAAACAATAAGGTAGGAATCCCTCAACCTCTTAACTCCAGTTAGTAACGTGCTCTCTCTCTTCCTTTTCACAATCACACTCCTCAAAACATGTACATCCTGTGTTTTCATTTCTCATCTTCCATGCACTCTTCCATAATTTGCAATCTGCTTATTTGTCTCCTGTGTACTATTTTTCCAAGGACCATTAGTGATCTCCATGTCATAAAAGCTTACAGATTCTCCCTAGTTCTCGCCTCACCTCACTTCTAATCAATATTCAAATGTCTTCACTTGTAACTAAAATTACCTTTTTGGGAACTCCTTGATAAATATTTTCCAGATTTTTTTTCCTACTTCTCTGATAGTCTGTGTCAAATTGGCAAGCTTGTGCTTTTCCGCCTAAGCCATTAGCTACTGGAGTTCTTCAAGACTCAGCCTCAATTCTCACATCTTCTCACCCAGTGCTCTGCCACTAAGAAATCTCCTGCATTTGCTGCTGCCTTAATTACTGCTTATATGCAGATGACTCATACATGCCTATTTTTAGTCTAAGCTTCTTTTCTTTGCTACAGACTGCATGTCTGAATGCCAACTTGGAATTCCTCTTAAATAACTCACAGAAATATCAAAGTAAACAAGGTCAAAACTAAATTTGCTGATCTTCTTCCTTGAACATGACTTTCTTCCAGAGTTTCCCGTCACAGTACGTGGCTCACCATGTACCCAGTTGTACAAACCAGCAACGGAGGAGTCATCCTTGGTTTCCCTCACAGCCTCCCTCACCAAGTCTGGTCACTTTGTCACCTACATATGTTATTTTATTCACCCATGTCTTCATCTTTCCATTATCACCCTGGTCTCAGCTACCACCATCTTTTACTTGGCTACCCCAGCAGCACACTCACTGGTTTATTTGCATCCACTCTGGCACCGCTCTACATCCCAGACTCCCATTACCACCCCCGTTTTTTGACATTCTTAATTAAAACTCTTTAATATATAATCTGGGCTAAAAAATAATCCATTGGGTTAGCACTTTCTAATAATTTCCTTGATTACACTTAAGAAAGTGTAGTTTCAAAGGGCTGTGCAAATTTCAGGAAAAACAAATTAACTAGTTTTAGAAATAATAGTCACACATTTTGAAAATATTAGTAATTTCTCTAAGAAAACACAAAATCTGACCCTGTTAAATGCTCCATTGCCCCACAACTCCAATGTCACTATAATCAAGAGTTTGTGCATCCATTCTACTGAATATCACAAGAATGGAAAAACAAGCACCACATGTACTCACCATCAAATTGGTTTTTACTGATCAACACTTAAGTGCACATATAGTAGTAACATTTATCGGGTGTCAGGCAGATGGGAAGGGGGCGGAGGGGATGGGTATACTCACACCTAACGGGCGCGGTGCACACCATCTGGAGGATGCACACGCTTGAAGCTTTGTCTCAGGTGGGGCAAGGGCAATATACGTAACCTAAACATTCGCACCCCTGTAATACACTGAAATAAAAAAAAATTTTAAAAAAAAGATTCTGTGCTTCTCCAGTTGTATTAAGAAAAGGTATATCTTGAGCGGGACATGATAGCTCATGCCTATAATCCCAACAACTCAGGAGGCTGAGGTGGGAGGATGACTTGAGCCCAGAATTTCAAGGCTGCCATGAGCTATGATTATGCTACTACTATACTCCAGCCTGGGTGACAGAGCAAGACTCTGTCTCTTAAAAAGAATCTGCCTCTTTTTATCCATGATTATTTACTGGACCTCTTATTTTATAGCTCCCCATGGCCGCTTGCAATCTCAAAACAAAGAATCATTTAGAATGACAACTGAGATCCCATATATGGAAATGCCAGATATTTCTGATAAAGCTGTTTTTTTTAATCTTAAAAGCTAAGCATGTTTATTTTGTTTATTATAAAACAACTCTGTTATTAATCACTTATCAAGTGATTGCTCAAAGAAATTTACATACTAAATCTGATACATGTTAGTCTTTCAATGTCTCTCCATTCTGAAATGATTGACCCACTAGTTTATAGTATATACATAGGCACATTTGAAAATCACATCATTAGTAATGCTATCATTAACATTGTATATTTAATTTCTGTGGTGGGTACAAGGCACTTTTTCCCTAAGTTAAAATCTAAAATCACACTAATTGACATGTATTAATTTTTTTGCTCATCCTTGTAATCAATCAAGTAAGTATTTATCAGACTCCACTCCTTGACAAGGATTATAATATCTGGCACTATAAATAGATGTTACATCAATATTCTATAAAATGTATCAATATTAAAAGAATTGGACAAATGCACTGTTTCTATGTGTCTTAATAATTGTAGTATATCGTAGACACTGGGATTCAGAAAAGATTGAGAAAAGTAATTATTAAGAAAAATTTTATGCATACAAGATAATGAAATATAAAACCAAGCTATTATTATCAGAAGTAAAGATAATTTTCCTTGCCATTTCACAGTTGCTAATAAAAAACATACTCTGAGGAGATGAGAGTGCGGTAGCCAATGGGAAAGTTTCCCAAAATCCTGAAAAGAGATCACATTCTAGAAATAGAAGGGGCTACATGGATAGGATGCATAAAATGAATCAGAATCCTATAACTGATTCAAGATATGCTAGACATGATCCTTAATGAGAGGACATCTAATCGTAGAAGAAAAAGAGAATGTACTCTATCTTGAGGGGAACCTTAGGAGATTGGAAAAATTAAAATTTTTTTCAAAAGGCTAATTTTCATACCTTTATTAAAGAAGACATGATGTCACCAATCGAAATGTGAGAATCATGATGTCTGGTTTGGCTGATCTGTTCATTGTAATGATAGGTACATATACTTTTGAAACAAACTTGGAATTGTAGAAACTTTTATAAATATGTCATTAATTAGGAGTGTGAACTGTTAATACATTATTTGCTAGACACCCAGGAGGAGTTAACCGAATAATTGGTACCCACAACACTGTTGGATTAGGAGGCTTTGTCATGTTCTGATTGTATACAGTCACGTCTCTCTCATGGCAACCAAAATATCCTCCTGTGGTTATTTGTTTTAATGGCAATATCTCCCTAGTTATCTATCCAGTCAGGATAAGGCCTAGTGTGTATGGACTTTTGAGTCCCTGAATCTTTGTACAGAGTCCATTTAGCAAGAACCCAACAAGTGTTTATAAAGGGAACTAACGGAAAGTATGATAAGTATTCTGTTGTTAAATTTCCTATGTAAAAGTTGTCAGTCCATATTTAAGTGTATTATTTGATAGACATTATTTTATAACCATAGAGATAATTATTTTTCTATTTCAGTTTAAGCAGTGTAGTCATAACAGAAACTCAGGCTACGATATTTAAATCTCTATCAGGAAGAACAGACAGTAAATACCACATGGTACCGAAGTGTATTAGTCTGCTAATGTACTTGTAACAAAATACCACACATTGAGTGGCTTAAACAACAGAAATTTATTTTCTCACAGTTCTGGAGAATAGAAATCCAAGATCAAGGTATCGGCAGGTTTGGTTTCTTCTGAGGCCTCTCCTTGAGTTATGACATATTCATAAAAGTTTCTCCTTGGTTTCCTTCTCACTGTGATCTCACATGGTTGCCTCTCGGGGCTGGGGGTGTGGGGGTGGGTATGTGTGTCTTAATCTCCTCTTCTTAGAAAGCCATTAGTCATATTGAATTAGGGCTCACCCATATGATATAATTTTAGTTTGATTATATTGGTAAAGACCCCATCTTAGTCACATTCTGAGGAACTGGGGGTTATGGCTTCTACATATGAATTTGAGGAAATACAATTCAGCCCATAACACAAGGATATGTATGTTGGAAGTTTTCTTTAATCATCTAGGTCCTATATGTAAAAAATATGATGAGAATATATTAATATACAATAAATACCCCAAATTAATTCCATTACTACCATATTATTTATAAATCAAAGAAGCCAGATTCATTGAGATGACCACAAGTGTATTTATGGGATCACCAATCTGAGTGAGAATTGAATACTTAAAAACTTTATAAACTTTTGTTAAGTTTCTTGCATTTAAACTTCTGTCTGCACTTATTAGTATTTTTTCTTGGGAAAATTACACAATGACTAGTTACACAATACTGAAACATCTAGCCTGTTATTTTCTGTCATTGGTCCATATAACCAATTATTTCATTGAATTAAATGCTTTCGAATTGATGTAATCAGTTCAGTCAGAGAGGTTTGCCAACCTTGTTTCTAAGTGAATTCTTTGGATCTTAATATGGGATAATAGCATTAACAGAAAACTTTGATAAACAAAATGTTCTGATAGGTTAGGCTTGTGTTTCTATGCAAAAAGAGATTTGAAAACCTGCTGCTTGAATTTGGTTATAAAATCTTAAAAGATTTGAAAAAATGAAGCCAGTCAATTAAATTCAGAATCATTTTTTAAAAAACACTTTTGAAAATTAGACCAAATAAGTGTTATTTCTGTTTATTAAATAGAATACATTCTTCTTCATTTTAGGAAATTAGAAAGTTACAGTAAATAAAAGAAAAATTAAATTCATATCCCCCCTTTAAAACGATGGGATGTTGCTGAGGAAGAAGAGGGGGCCTAGAATCTAAGTTATCTCTATATCTTATCCACAGAATTAGGTTTGCAGAATATGTGTGGGTGTTTGTACGTTTAATGCTAATATTAAATAGTATTCAAAATATATCAAGTTAAAGACAATATGTACCCACTCCTAGGTATTTATCCAAGTCAAATAAAAACTACATTCCCACTAAAACCTGTCTGAAATGTTTATAGCAGCATTATTCTTAATCACCAAAAACTGAAAACAATCCAGTTGTCTCTTAACTGGGAAATGGATAGACAAATTGTGGTACACCCACTGCAATGGAATACTATTTAGCAATAAAAAGAAACTAACGATACATGTAACAACATAGATGAATCTCAAAGGCCTATTTCTAAATGAAAGAAGCCAGACTGAAAAGGTTACATACTGTATGATTTTATTTATATGACATTCTGAGAAAGGCTAAGGTAGAGAGAGGAAAATAGACTAATGAGCTCAAGAAGTTAAGGGGTAAACGAGGATTTAACTACAAGAAATTGCATAGGAAAATAGTGTTAGGGACAGGGATGATAGAATTGGTCTATATTTTGGTTGTGTTGTTTCGTGACTCTATGCATTTGTCAAAACTCATAGAACTGTACATCAGAGTGAATTTTACCATGTGTAAATTAAATCATATTATGCAAAAGAGTGTATATTATATGCTTCCTTTTTGTTTTTAAATATATATGATATCTGCAATATATATTATTATATGAACGTTGTGCAATTATGCATGCTTATACATATATATAAGCTAATTCTGGCAGCATGCAAGAAATGATTTATAGTGATGGCCCCTAAGAAGGAGAGTAGAGGTCCAAAGGTGAAAGGAGATTTGATTTTCATTGCATATATTCTTATATTGCTCAAATTGTTTACCATATAAACCAGGATAGTAGTTTTAGTTAAAGAAACGCTAAGCTAAAATAACATATAAGCATCATGATGTTGCAATTTTGCAGCTTAGGTAAATTTTCCTTTCTGATCCAACTCTAAATATCTTCTTTCCTTGAATCTGAGCACAATTAAGGTATGGAAAGATTCTGAAAGTTACTTGGCAGTAAAAGCAGTCTGAACACTGGGGTTGCAGTCTTTTCCTGTTCCATAAGAGATTCTAACAATTACTCCCCAATGGGCAATCAAAGCCAAAAATCAATGAAGGTAGAATCGGCAGGTTGTTCCATGGTAGAAATGGCCTCAGTTTCATCAATAGCAGTCAGCACAATCTTTGGAAGTAAAAAACACTCAGAAAAACATAGGAGCTTAATAATACACAGGATGCCCAATATGGTAGCCAGCTGAAATTATGTATATACAAGGACATCAATTAAATTTTCCATTTAAACTGCTAGCGAAATACATTAGAGAGGGGGAATTAACTTGTCATTAAGGAAGCTTTAAGCAGCGTGCTGTGCAACGGGGCTGTGCTAAGTTTCAAATGACGGGACTGAGTAATGGCCTTCTCCTGCGGGGTATGCAGAATGATAGAAAACAAAGTGACTGCCTCTCTGCTGACGCATCTCAGACATCCAAGCTACTCCAGACAATAGTCTTTATCACACTCTATGAAGAAGGTACTAGAACAGCATCTTAATAAAAAATAACATAAAGATTAGAATTTTTAAGAAAATCTGTGTGTATGTACTTATATATGTATGAATGAGTATATGTTTCCAGATTGTTCTACATTCCCTAAATGAATTCCCTGTGACATATTTCACAGGGAAGTTTCTATTTCATTTTGCCTAACTTTTCATAAAGGGAGGCTTTTTTTATAGAATTGGAAAGCAGCTGATTAAGCCAACATGGCAGGGTGCTATTCTTGTGCAGGGACACACCTGTGCACCATCCCAGAAACTCTCTAAGAATTTTGCTAATTGAAACATTTTCTTGCTATTTTTGCTTGTTTTAACTTTTTATTGAGAATTTTAATATCACACAGAAAAGTACACGAAATATGGGCTACAGATGATCAGCTTCATACTATTATAATTTTAAGGCTATTAATCCTTTATTATATATATGTGCAACAAATATTTCTCCCAGTTCATTTGCCATTTTTTAAATGTCTTTCAAAGAGCACAGATGTTGATTTTCGTCAAAATTGAAGATATTTAGTTCAGTACATTTTTAATCAAAGCTAAGAAATATTTTCCTACTTCAAGTTTACAGAGATATTCTCCCATGTTTTCTCCTAAAATCATTATAGTTTAAATTTAATGTGGAATTCTAAAATCCATCTCAAGCTAACATTTATGAAAGGGAAGAGCTGGAACTTATTTTTTTCCTAAGATGTATCAAGTGCCTTTTATTAAAGATATTTTTCATGGCCCATTGAATTATTTTGGTGCCTTTTTGCTTTTTAAAAATCAATTGACATGTATCTGTGGGTTTATTTCTGGACTCTTTCTTCTATTGCATTGTTCTATTCATTTACCCTTATATTAAAATATCACAGTTTTGATTCCTAAAGCATCATGATAGGTTTTGAAATTATGCTGTGTGAGTTCTCCAAATTGCTAGGCCTTATTATGGCAATTGCTTGTTTATTTTTATAAGAAACTGTCAAACAGATATCATTAGTCACTTATCAGAATGGCTAAAGTAAAAAATAGCGACAACTCCAAATGCTGATGAGAATGCAAAGAAATTATCACTCATACATTGCCGGTGACATAGAAAATGGTTTTTCTTTTTTTAATCTGTTGGTATAGCAAATCACATTGATTTTCAAAGGTTAAATTCACTATGCATTGTTGAGATAAACTCTACTTAGTTTTGATAGATAGTCCTTTTTATATATTGCTGAATTTGATTCACTAATATTTTGGTGATAATTTTTGTATAAATGTTCATGTGGAATATTGGTTCATCTTTTTTCTTCTAGGCCTTATCAACTTTTGGTAACAGTACAATGCTGGCTTCATACAACAAATTAAGTCTTTCCTCCTATATTTCCTAAAAAAAAAATATATATAAGATTTGCATTACTTTTTCTTTAAATGGTTGATAACATTCTCATTTAAACTATCTGGGCCAGAAATTTTTCTTTGTAAGTTTTTTAAATAAAAAATTACATTTATTTAATAAAAATAAAGCTGTTTATATTTTCCACTTTATTTTATGCAATACCAAATAGTTGTACTTTTTCTAGGCACTGTTAATTTTATCTAAAATCATGAAGTTATTAATAAAAAGTTTTTCCTTACATAAAATTTGTTGGCTTTTTCAAAATCAACTTTTGCCTTTGTTCCTTTTCCACATTGTGTATTTTTTCTTTCACGTATTCTTATTAATTCTTGTCTTCTACTTTCTTTAGTTTTGGCTCATGTATGGGTATAAATTTCCACCTGAGCCCTGGTTTACCTATGCAAGTTCCAATGCATTCTAACTTGCTTATAGAATCTGTAGTGTCACCTCCATTTTCAGCCTTGACACAGCTTGTATGTTTTCTCTTATCTCTTTTTTTTTTTTTGATTAATTTTAACAGATTTGCATCAATGTTATTAGCCTTTTCAAGAAATCAAATTTTGGTATTTTTGTTTTTCTCTATTCTATGTCTCTTTACCTTTTTATTTACATTATTTCTGTTCTATCTCTGTACTCAGTTTGTATATAGATAAATTTGCCTCCAAGAATTGCTTTAACTGTATCTCACAGATTTTGATGTTGTATGTTTGTAATATTTCTAATTTTTCTTATTTTTCCTTTGACTCAAAGATTGAGTATATTTCTTACATCTAAGAATGTATGATTAATACATATATTATCTATGTATATATAATATATATACACATATATTTATGTGTATGTATGTATATAGAGAGACACATATATATATATACGTGTGTGTGTATATATATACATTTGAATTTATTCTCTGTGATCAGAGAACATACTCTTCTGTATGAGTTTATGGTCAACTTTATAAATATTCTGTGTGTGCCTGAAAAAAAGTACACTCAGTTGTTGTTGGGTACAATGCCCCATAAGTTAATTTTGTTAATCTTGCTCTTCAAATCTTCCCTATCTTTCTCTTATCTATTGAAAGAAGAGTATTTAAAATCTCTCATTATAATTATTTTACTTCTACAGTCTTTGCTTTATGTAGAAATGTATGTATACATGTATGTACATACAAATATAGAATTGATTTTCCTGGTAACTTGAATGCTTTATTATTGTTAAGTAACGTTGCTTATCTCATTGAAAATTGTTACTTTGAAAGTCTATTTTTTCTAATATTAATGTTGACACATTTTCCTTCTCTTCCTATTATCTTCCATCTATTCTCTTTCTCTCTTCCTTCTAGTTTCTCTCCTACTTCTTTCCCTTTCTACTCTTCTCCTCATCTCTTTTTATTCTATTTTTTTCTTTTAAGGTACTTGTATCTGATATAATTTTCAATGTTTTTACTTTCAATCTTTCTAAATTGTTATGTTTTGTTATATCTCTAGTAAATGGGTTATGGTTAAGTTTTAAAATAAAATCTTATTTGATAATCTCTGTCTTTTAACTTTACCATTTAGTCTATTTGCATTAATGAAATATTGAACATATATATTTACATATACATGCTTATATCCACATTTCAATGTGATATCTAATTGTCTAGCATATTCTGTTTCTTTCTTATTTCTAGCCTTAGGAAGAGTTAACTTTAAGAATATTTTATTTATTTGTCCTTCTGATGGTTTAGAAATTTAATTTTTTGATCACTGTTTTAGAAATTACCTTAGATTACAATTTTCATTCTTGACAATAAATTCTAGTGTTACTTGGTACCTTCATTCTCCTTGCAGAAAATGTAATGAAATTAGACTACTTTAATTCGGTTTATCCTAATCTCAATTTATATGTTATTGTTGTCTTATACTTTACTTTTCTATATATTTTAAAACCCACAATCCATTGTCATTGTTGTTTTTCACTGTCAATGTTTAATGTTTAATTAGATTGAGCAACATATTTATAATTTCTGTGGTTCTTTCTCCATTTTTTGTATCTGAGCTTTGACTTACGATTTTTGACCAGAGAACATCCCTTATTGTGTGTTTAGTGCAAGTCTCCTGATGGTGGTTGTCTTTTTTCCAGCCCTGAAATATCTTTATTTCACCCTATTATTGTAGGATATCTTTGCTGGGTAAATAATTTCACTTTGTTTTCCATAATTCCTGTTGAAATTTCTGCTGTCAGTTAAACTTTAATTCCTCTGTGGAACTCCGTCATGTTTATATATAACAGCTATTTTTAAGAGTTTCTCCTTTTGTAGGGGAGGCTTTTGTAGTTTCGTAGTAATATATTTACATGTAGATTTCATTCCATTTTTCCTATTTAGGATTAGTTGAGCCCTTTGAATTTTTTATCTAGTCTCAAAAAAAATTTTTACCATTATCTTTTCAAATGTTTCTTCTCTCATTTTCATCTCCCTTAGAGATTCTAACTAAATAATATTTAATCTTCTCCTATATACTCTCTCTTCTGTATCTTCTATCTCATCTATCTATTATTTATTCTGGAGAATTTCTTGTGCCTATCTTCCATTTCACTGATTCTCCCTTTGGCAATGTCTACTTAGCTATTGAACTCTCCATTGAGTTTTTAATTGAAGATATTGGATTTTCAACTTCTAGATTTTTTAGTTAAGTCTTTTCAAAATTCTGCTATGTCACATTTTACAGTTTTCAGTTCCTTACTAAAATTTTTCAGTTTAAGTTCTTTTTCTCTATATCCACAAAAAGCATAGTTCTTTTATAGTTTGAATCTGTTAATATATACATATTTACCTGATTTCTGTTTGTTTCTATTGTCTTTAACTTGTACTTGTTTATGTTGTCCTATCTCCTTACATCCTTACATGTTCATAATCTTTGAATCCATGCTAAACACTGATATTAGAAACTTATTTGTGGATATAATTTAGTGTCTAAGATAATATGATCTCTGAAGGGGATATCTATTTACTTTTTCTAGGAATTCATACACACTAGCAATGTGGGATTACCTTAATGAAATTTTATTACAATTTTAATATAACTGAAATTCTTCTGGCTTACCCAGTTTAGGATTGGTTTATTTCTAGTTCTTACTTGTACCTAATATGTATTCTTTAAGCATTTCAAGCCAAAACACATAAGATGATTTACCAGAATTCCCAACCTTGATAAGCCCTGGAACCTAACCTTTGTGCCCTCAGCCCTTAGATACTGACAAAAGTTCAGCTCAGGCTTTCAACAACTTTATTGCAATTGTCAAATAGTTCTAGCAAAAAGCTGCTCTTAATTCTGGACAATTCTTTTCAGAATTTCACTCTCTTGAGAATTTAGCCTAGGTATTCCTCAGCATGTTGTTAGCTCTTTGCTAATTTTAAGGAGATTTATTTTTCGTACTTCATCCAGCTATTTTAAGTGTCCAAATTACTTAGTTCATCATTTGTAGAAGCAGATATCCTGGGACTTCATTTTTAATCGAAAGCTAATTAATGCTGTAATGAAACACTCTGCACTAATGAAACTAAATGTCTAAGTCGAAAAATAAAATGTTCTTATCTATACACATTTTATGTAATCCATTCACCAAAAGAATAATATTTACATCAGATTTATTTTCTTAAGTTTGGTATATAGCTTTCTCCTTATTCTGCTGAATTTGATATGTGGCCACTTGTTTCAAAATAATTTAATATCACCAAGGAAATATTGAGAGAAGAGAACAAGAAAGTATGAAGCCATGTATTCATTTTAGTAATACAGAGCTAACAAGCTGGAGGCCCAGGAAAGCTGGTGGTGTAGTTCCAGTTCAAACTCAAAGGGCTGAGAACACGGGAAGTCAATGGTTAAAGTCCTGGTCTGAGTCTGAAGGCCTGAGAACCAGGACCACTGATGTTCAAGGACAGGATAAGAGAGATTTCCCACCCTGCTCAGCTGAAAGTGAATCCAAACTTCCTCTACCTTTTTGTTCTGTTGAAGCCCTCAAAGATGGGCTTGAGTGTCCACCTTCATTGGTGAGGAAGATCTTTCTCAGTCTACTACTGATTAAAATGCTAATCTCTTCCAGAAACACCCTCACAGGCACACCAAGAAAAAATGTTTTTATCTGGGCACCCCTTAACTCAGTCAAGTTGCCATATAAAATTAACCATCACACAAAGACAGCCTAATCAAGTGTTGGGGAAGTACACTCCCTTTTGATTAGAGGAACTGCAAAATCACATTTCATAAGGTACGGATACAAAGAGGGATAAAGACTTTGGGACATTTTTGCAATCAGTTAAATCTTCTGGGACCTTCAATGTAGCAGAAAGAAAGGGTCAAAATAACTTTTTTCAGTTATTTTGCATGATTCCCTCCCCTTTATTCTTACTTATATAATCACACCTTAATTATTCCTATAATTAAGTACAATGTTAATGGAGGGGATTATGGGGAAGAGAATTGGCAAAGAAGGATGGAGAAGTGGAGAAGTACACAGTCTCAAACCAACCCTTTTTTTTTTAAAAAAAAATGAAATGTACTCTAAGAATAATTTTGTATCTCTCCTGGTACAGAATATTTAATTTGGAATTTTTCAACTAGGTGAAGATTATGTAGTACTACTTTAGGTTCAGCCTGGACTAGCGGCTGTCTTTCCTGGAGGCTATGCCAAAAACTCAAATGTATGTATAACGGCCCAGAGTATGAAGATCTCAAGAACTTCTGTTTACGGATAAGAGTAAAAGAATTGAGCAGAATCTCAGCTCCTAAAGTGGCCTCAAGGGACCTTTGCCTTTGCAGTGACATAATCCTCACAAGACTACTACTTCTAAATCTCTAGTTGCCTGAAAATGACCGATTATGGCTCAATCATTCAGGGATTTATCTAAACCCTTCTTTAACCCATTTAGCCTTTCAGCCAATGTAATCTTTTGGGAGTATCAAATTTTATATGTGTTTGGAGAGTTCCCAACCCTTCAGATGTATTTATGCTCCCTTGAGTTCAATAGAAAAGTGTTTGGTACTTGTGGTTTTCAAATCCATTTACAGAAAATACTGCAGTCCCATAGCTTCTGTTAGGTGCAGAAAAGAAAAAAAAAATTGCCTGCATTTATGTTTCTGTCTGTCTACCGGCTTTTCTATTTTATAAGATGAATTAAGATAATTTTCTCCTTAAAATTCTTTACTAACTTCATTAGTTTACCCATATTCTAACAAAATTGGTAAAATTTTCTTTTCTTCGGCTATAAAAAAGCAAAATTGCTCAGCACTTGGGTTTTCCCCAGGTGCCTTTAGCTCTGGTACATGAAAATAACACAGCAAGTTACCATTTTATAATTGTATTTTTATTTCTCCTTTAAAGTCATGTTCCATTTTTCTACTATTGGAAATGTGCAAAAAAAAAAAAAAAACTCATAATTTCCTCACTTCCTGTGGGAGTTAATGGCTGCTAAGGATAATAACCAGGCAGAATACTATAAAGTTTAATAATAGTTTCCAGAATGAAAACTTAATTTGATTGCCAGAAATTTCAACTATAGAGTTTAAATGGTAAAAATTAAATGGAAATAAGATTCAACAGTTGACAAAGGTCATTAGAGAATGTTTCATGAGCGGTCATTTGAAAAATGAATATTCACCAAGAAGGTGAATATATATATATGTGTGTATGTATATTATTGGTGAATATTACATACAGAGAGAAAAAATATATATATATACACACACACACACATATACATGCTAACTTTTTTATATTTGAGGGACCTATAAATAATCCTCTTTAGGGATTAGCCCATGTGGGGATTTTTCTTTAATTTTTGTGTTTTGTTTGGAATATGGGATATATTATCAAAATATCAGGGATTGTAGGTCATGGCTGCAGACTCACAGACACGATTTACTCATGACTCTAAGACTTTGAAGAAAAGAACAACGATTCCCTCTCTCCATCTTGCTATTCTCCTCTGTTATAAATTACGTTGGAATGAGGAAACAAAGTGAATTGTTATCAATGCAAGCTAGAATATCTCAGAGGGCAGAATTTTGTCACATATGTTTGATGACAGTGTGTTTGAAGATTCCTGTCCTGGAAATAAATCCTTTAATCTGCAAGTGGTAAACCGGGCAGCAATTAAAACTCCAAGTGTCTGTCAGAAAGAGACCTTCCTACTCTCATGCCACATTTGAACTGTCCCGGACTCAGAAAACATCTGTGTTACAGATTTGGCACCACTCTTTATGACATTCCCCATTC
>CAUYSK010076476.1:0-17015 GCA_963575035.1 Avahi laniger
TGATATGTCTGCAGGGAGGTAGCTAAGCTCCCAGCAAAAAATCGGGTCCCTTTGGTAGGGTCATTGCAAAGGATAAGAAAATAATAGAAAATGGAAAATAATGGAAATAAAAGAATACACAGAGATGAAGGTATAGTTTTACAGATTTACAAAGATTATAAGCAAAGCAGGGATTCAGGGGGCCTTGGATCTCTCCATCAATCACAAAAGGCCAAGAGTGAAGTTTTACCTGGGCATTATTAGGTACAGTGATCAGTTGCCAGGGGTAACAGATTTACATAACAACAGGTAGTTCCTCTTAGGTTAAAAGTTTTTCAAAAGGCTTCTTCAGATCTCTTAACTAATTCTATCTACATGAACAAATGGTTACAAAATCTTTCAAAGACTAACTTCTAACTTCTAAGGTAAATTTATCACTTAACAGAGGGGTTAAACAGAGATATAGTGGCTCCATATTTTCTTTATCAAGTTATTGTGTATTGACACAGGTAGTCAGGAGTTTAAGCAGGAACTGTCTCTTGGGCTAATTGCTTTCAGCCACATGTGGCTGTCTGTCGGGCGGGCATTCTTTGATCAGCTCTCATCCTATGGCTCTTAACACACCTGCTTTGCTTTTCAAAGCAAGTCCAAACCTCAGGTCTGAGAATTGCAGCACCATTGTGGGATATAGGCAGCTACTGATCTTTCAGAGATGCCCTCCTGAGATGAAACAGCTTTTGATATGCAAACTAACATGTTCACATATTCCTTCAGGGCAAAGCTCTGCAAAATTCCTGAGATGTTTCTGTCTCCAATATATTTATATTAATTTATGGAGCAACATTTTGGCTCGTAAGGTCTCTGCTGAGAAATCTGCTGCTAGTCTAATGGATTTTCCCTTGTAAGTTAGTGGTTGCTTTCATCGTGTGATTCCAGGGAATTTTTCCTCAATTATTCCCTCAAATAGATTTTCCATGCTTTTTGCTTTTTCTTCATCTTGCTCAGAGATACCTATAATTCATATATAGGCTCATTTAAACATACTCAAATATTTATCTTAGTGATTATTCATTTTTCTTTGTCCTTTTTTCTGCATTTTGACTGGATAAATTCAAAAGTCTTGTCTTTAAGCTCTGAAATTCTTTTTTCTGTTTGATCTAGCTTGTTGTTGAAACTTTCTGCTGTATTTTGAAATTCTGTAAATGTCTCTTTCATTTCTTTAAGTCCTATTACATCTTTTCTTATATTATGCAACTCTTTAGCAACATTTTCATTTTTTTTATTCATGTCCTGAAGTTTTTTGGACTTCTTTGTGTTGATTTTCAACTTTCTCTTCATTCCTATTCATTTGATTTGCCATCCATATTCCAAATTCCACTTGTGACACTTTGACAATTTCCATTAGATTGGGTCCATTGCTGGAGGTATATTGTGATCCTTTGGGAATGTCAAAACAGCTTGTTTCTTCATGTTGCCAGAGTTTTTATGCTGGTTCCTTCTCATATGAAACCTCTTCTCTCAGCTCAAAACAGATAAGTTTGTGGTGCACCTGTTCTCCTCTGCTGGGAAATCTCTTATCTAGTGACAACAAGGAAAAGTCCCTAGATGGTGCACTTGTGTCCTACTCTGGAGGATTGACCTGGTGGGAGAGGGGTAGTTGCACTGAGAGCCTGTAACACATGCAGTCATCTTAGCACTGGATGCTTTGGCCAAAAATAGGTCTCATCTTCACATTGATTATAAACTATTGGACCATTACCTAAAAATTGTCACCTTCAGGTAAAAAATTCTGAGAATTTCTTGCCTCACAGATACTCAAAATATAAATCAAAATTACATGTCTCTCCATATACTATGGGCACAATACAAGGCCTTTCCAAGACACCCCCTGCTGCCATTGGATTTACAAACATTGGTGGTAATAAACAAGACACATATTTCATTTTTCAAAATATGTAACTATGGGCACTTGAAAAAAGCATTTAATAGAACTTTCATGTCCCTACTGGATCCCAGAAAGCAGTTTAACTGAGATACCTCGTGGCCTCCTCAAAAACTCCTTCTCAAATTACTGTCAGAGAGACAAGCCCCTGAATGAGCTTCTGTGTTGCCCCAAGCCTTAACCTAGCTTTATAAATATTTGATCTTACCCCATCCCATAAGGGCTGGAGGCCAGATTGAGGGTACATGATCTCCAGGGACCCAGTAATCATAGGTTGCCTCACAGCAAACCAATGTCAATCTAAACTTTCACCAAAAATACACATAAAATAAAATAAAATAAAATAAAGACCTGTCAAGTACAGATGTATACCATTCTGTTGTCTATTTTTTTACTACTTGTCTGGGTGCTTTCATTGGTTTACAATCCAGAGAGCCAAACTCTCCAAATAAGTCATTATTTCAAACGAACACAGCAAATGCTGACATCCACATCAACCTGAGTGGGTATGCACTCGTAAAAGGATACCTCAGGTTCTGCATTCCAGATGATATCATCCTGGCCCAGGAGCTCACCATCACATCAGATGGGACATAGTCCCAACCAACAGTCTTATCCATGGAGATGACCTCACTCCCTGACCAGAGATGACTTCACCTGGACACTAGAATCTCCACCCCTGTGATACCCATGGATTGCTGATCCAAAAGCACAAATTGCACATAGGGCAGTTTTGCTTTCCTTTCTTTGACATTAGGGATTTTGTTATGTTTCTGAGCTTACAATCTGTTTCGCTCATAATCCTGGTATACTCCTTGCTCTCTCTGCCAAGCATGCACCCTACACTCCCATGCCTAAAGAGAAATCTGGTAGAAGTCACTACTGTCCATGCAAAAATTAATGGCAATTATTGCTTTTCTCACAAGGCACCCGCCTCATATTAGTTATCCTCTTTCACTTCAGGGAGAGGACCACCCACTCCCACGTGTGTTCTCCTACTAATCTCCTCCACCATGAACTCCTACCCTGCATCTTCAGCCATAACCATTCCTTCCCCTTGATTACACATAAATATCACTTATCTTTACATATTCTTTACTAACTTATAAGTTTATACCCTCCAACAATGCAACCGACAGACCTGCCACATTGATCTTAATATATTTCTAACACACTTTGCAGCTCCACCAAAATATTATTAGAGATACCCACAAATTTCAGTTTTATTTTCCTGGCTAATACCATATAAATGGGAAACTTAGTTATGGGATGGACTGCAAGGGCTGCTTATACCTCTCCTTGTGTTCCTCCTTTCTCTTCTCATAATAAAATGTTTTCTATGCTGTTTAGGGCAATCTATGCTTTACTATCTAAATGTCTCCATTATCATCACTGCAAAGTTTCCTTAATATGATGTAAAACATATGAGGACTGATTGTATTATTCATATTTTTTATTTTGTATGTTTTATAATATTTTGACCTCTTTAGGGAGCCTGGGTGGCTAGGGAGAGACTGCCCCTGTCAGGACTGGCAAATTTCTAGAAAAGGTAAGCAACTTGTCAGTGAGGCTGTCTTTCATACAAAAACCAAACAGCCCAGAGTCCATACACCTAACCACCTCCTTTATCTAAGTCACACACCAAGCTAATATTTCCCCTACCCTATATCAAGCCAGGACCAGACAACTTGGGATAGCTCCTCTTCCTCAAAGCTTGTTGGAATTATTCAAACCAGCCAATTCTCAATTGCGTACCCTGCCCTGACTTACAGAATGTACAATAAAAGCTATGACCTATGCCTGCCCCTCACTTCTTTCTGCCTCCTAACCAACACTGGTGCTTCCCCCTGTGAATTAATTCTGGAGTATTTCTATTGCTATGACATTCATCTTTTCCCTTCAGTGTCTAATCTGCTGTTAATTCCACTGAAATGGGCTGAATGTTTGTGACCCCTCTCAAATTTATATGTTGAAACCATAACTCCCAATATGTTCTTTCACATTCAATGTGATGGTATTTGGAGGTAGTGCCTTTGGGAAGTAATTAGGTTTAGATGAGGTCATAAAGGTAGAGTCCTTACGATGGGATTAGTGTCCTTATTAAAAAAAGACCAGACATCCAGCTCTCTTTCCTCCATGTGAGGATACAACAAGAAGATGGAAGTCTGCACATCAGAGAGGGTCTTCATCAAGTGCCAAATCTGCTGCCTCGTTGACCTTGGACTTTTCAGCCTCCAGAACTGTGAGAAACAAACTTTCGTTTAAGTCCCCCAGTCTATGGTAACTTCTTATAGTAGACTGAACTAACCGAGACACCCACCCAGTGTATATTTTATTTTAGACATTATAAAATTTTTCCTTAAAATTTAGATTTGGAACTTTTTTGTATCTCCGTCTCACTGTCTGAATGTGTGGAATACAGTAGAATTGTTTCAATCTCTGTCTCTGCCAATTCTAAAATCTGTGTTAATCCTTTGGTGGATTTAATTGATTGATTTTTCTCATGATAATAGTTTATATTTTTCTGTTTCTTTGCATTCCTGGTTCTCTTTTATTAGATATCAGACATTGTGAATTTTGCTTTGTTGTGTGATGGGTAATTTTGATACTCTTGAGCTTTGTTCTAGACTGCAGTTAAGTTACTTGGAAATAGTTTTTTTGTGTGCATGTGTTTTGCTTTTAATATGTGTCAGGCAAGGCAAGAGCAGTGTCTAGGGCCAATCTGTCCCCACTGTGGAGACAAGACCCTTCTAAGTACTCTGTTCAGCAATTTTTGAATGATGAAGTTTCCCAGCCTGGCAATAGGGAAGAGGGACTATTTTCATCCCTATGTTGAGTGCCAGCTCCTGTTTCTTCTGATCCTTTTAGATAGTGTGTTCCCCGGGCTTTGAGTAGTTTCTGCTGAGCAGTATTCCATTGCTCAAGGAGAGCGCTCTGCAGATCTCTGACCTTCTGTCCTGGTTCACCCTTCTACTCCAGGTGAACTCTGTCGCCAGATTACTGTCTCTCCAAACTTTCATGTCTGTCTCCTCATCTCAGCGAGTTGGCCACGCTCTGCCTGGCTTATCCTCACTGGGTCACAGCCTGGAAACTCCAGTCTGTGAGCTAGGGCAGTAACAGGACTCATCTTCGTCGTTCCCTTTGTCTTGCAAATCACTGTTCTTTACTGTCTGATATCCAATGTCATGAAAAGCATTGTTTATGTCTATTTTGTCTGTTTTTTTTTTTTTTTAAGCAAGAAAGTAAATATTTTTCCTGTTACACTCTATGATTTTCCTTCTAAGATACCTTGTAATAATATTTCTACTTAAATATTATTACTTGATTTTCTTTTTCCTGGGCTTTAATTACTTCACCATCCTCTTTGATGAAATTCTGCAAAATACAATGATCTGTCTTTAATTTTCATGCGTTTGAACCAATTGACTTTTATTCTCTTTGTCATTTATCTCTGTAACTTCCAGAATAAAATTATTTCTTACTTTTTTAACTCTAATTCTCTAGTTTTCTTATTATTTACCCAGCTGGTAAATTAATACAACAGTTAAGTCCATCTCCTCTTCCTTTTTTCACTGCGTGCATGCACAAACTAAGATGAACATGTTTGTGCTCAATTTAAAGTTAGGTGATCAGCTATCAATGTGACTGATTCTATAATACTCTGTGCATTGCGCTAGGCAAGAAGATGGCTAGCATACAGATAGCATCTTTTAGAAACTTAGAGTCACATGAAGGATGGCAAGCCTGTATGTTTGTGACAAAATATTAATCTTTTTGTCACTACTATAGTAACTACTTAGATGAATGAGGTGGGAAACTTACTTTTAAAATCAAGGATTGAAAGAATTAAATGAGATAACTTAAAAAGAGTACTTAGTAGATTAGTTAAATAAATGATGGTGCATTCACAAAGTGGAATATTTTAAAGTTTTAAAATGATATTACAAAAAAAAAATTTGCTGACATGGAAAAGTGTTCAGGATTTGTGAAGCCAAAAATTCAGTTGAATTGTTTACATGATATAATTGGTATGTAGGGATATGATAGTATCATAGGACATTTTGGAAGAAATGGCATATGTTAAAAATGTTAATATTGGTTAATATTTAACTCTAGACAGTAAATTTATAGGAGATTTTCATTTCCTTTGTTCCTATATGTGTTTTCTCAATTTTAGAAAAGGTAACAAAATTATTTTTATTTCTTTTTTAACAATAAAAGATTTTTTAAGTTAAAATTGCCTAGCACAGAGTCTGCCACTAAGGAAGTATCACACAATTTTAGTTGTTTGCATTTGCTTTGTATCTGTCTCCCTTCCATTATATACATTGTTGCTTCGTTACATGCTGCCTTTATTTTTATGAGTTTCTTATATGTACATCTTTAATAACCAGCAAGACTATAAACTACGTAAGGACAGAGTCATAGTCTTCTTACTATAGTTGACTTTAATTAGTATAGTGATGAACTTCACACAGAGATTCAATATATATTTATTGATTATTTGGACGTATTTTTTCTTATTTTGTTCTTAAAATATTTTACATTATGTATTAAGAAGAATCTACAAGAAACTGATTTTCTTCAATATTCTATAAACTTTGTAGAAGTAGAAAAATTTGTAATGAGCCACATTTCAGAAACTTGCAAGAACCTCCCAACTGGGAGTGGATTATTTTTGCTTCTATGTGATTACTTATTTTTCTTTCTTTTTTTACACAAGTTATCCTAGGGATAAATCCTTTTTTGTTTTTTAAATCTATCAACAAGATTCAATTTTTGATTGCCATAATCCAGACGAAGGTTGTGAAAACACATGAGGAACTTGCCACTTCATGAAATAATTTCATTCTACAGCCTAAAATCGTTACTAACCTCTGCAACACTTAATTAATTAAAATGATTCCAGCCATGGGATTCTGTGGTGAAGAGGTTTCTAGTAGTTACACGTGATTCAATCTGAAATTCAGTTAAATCGAAAAGATGCTTAAACATACATCAATGAATGAAAAATGAAGACCTTGTTGAATTTAATCAATCATTTGCCTCTTTTTTTCTTCCTCTCCTGTATCTTGTTTTCCTTTGGGATTTAACAAACTTAATTTTTTTTTCTTTTACTAAATGAACATTCAGAACACATTTGGTTAGTACATGTAAAGAAAATATCAAAGGTTGATGAATTTTTGTTATGGAAAAAACTTTTAGAAGCCTCTTCCCAGAAGAAGAGATTTTTTTTTTTTAGTTAAATAAATTCTAAGATGCATAACCAATTCGTTCCATCAGAATGATATCGTTTGGTTCAGCAACAAACTAGTCTGATAAATATAACTATGGAGAGGGGCACCCAGATCGCTGATATGAAATTCATGCTCTAACTCTTCTGTTCACTAAAGAATAAACCCATTCACCACATATTTATATTCAGTTCCTCCAGCCCAGATAAAAGTTAACAAAATAGTCTTAGCCTTTGAAATCTACTACAGCACCTGAAAAGAAATGACTCACATGTAAAGATGGAAGTAGTCCCACAGTAGTATTTTGATATTTCTTTGGTAACATCTTTTTCACCTTCCCTTGAATTTTTATTCCCACATGCACAGCTGCAGTTGAGGCCCCTCTTAACTTATGCAAGTCTCCTGGCTTCTTTTCCCTCCAGGACTTAACACTACTTTCCATTTAATCAGTCTTCCTAAAACACTCCTCACATCACCCTCAACAAATATTTATTGCATTAGGACAAAGTCTGGAGAATTTAACTATTACTTAAGGCCGTTTCTCATCTGTACCAATCTTTCATTTATATCCAACACTTCTCATTCCAATCAATTTGATTAACTGTCTCCTCAAAAGGCTTTGCACATGTACTCCACAAGTGCTTAAAATCATCTGGAAACCATACTGAGTCCCAGGATTGTGTACTCCAAAGAAAAGAAAAGAAAAAAGTCCCTGCCTTCAAGAAACTTAAAGTAATATAATAGAGAGGTATATTGTTTCAGCACAGAGTGATTAAGGTCTATGAGTGAGGTACATATGCAGCTTGCTGTCACAGAGGGGACAAATGAGTAAGATTCGGCAGTGGCAGCACAAATAAAATCTCTGATGAGATTTTTGTCAGGCTGCTGATCAATGAAAGCAGTTACAACAAGCACATGAGGATGGGTGTAAAACCTTAAATATCAAGCAGATGTCTCTTCAAGCACATAAGAGATGTTATAGTTTGTAAACCCATAACCATAAAATGCAACTTTGTTGTGCTCTCGTCTAATTGTCAGTATTTTGTTGAATCTAGAGGGAAAATTGGGGTCATATAATTCTTATGAATCCCCCTTCCTATCCTCAGAAACCCTAAAGACTGATATAGTCCCAACATTTACCAAAGAAAAAAACTGGATAAAATGTAATGGGGAAAAAAATCAGTGTAGATAAAAGAAAATTCTGTATTCTTGAATTCAATAAACAAAGTGACTCTACATTTCCCACTATGATCTCAAATGAGTATGCAAAATAGGCAAAGCTTTATAACCTCAATTTTTTTACATGAATAAATAGAGAAGTTGGGACTTGATCAAGACCAGTGCGCTTCATATGCAAGTGTCCCAACAGGCTTCACACTCGTATCTTCCTGCTACGAACCCAGTATTCTTCTATTACACCACTAGGTGTGATGGGAGAAATTTGATTGAACAGTGTCAGCTATAGATTTCCAAGATTTGGTGGTCCTTTTTTTACCAACATTTACTTCAACCTGTATTTGTGATGCCAAATAAAAGGCATGTGGGACAGTATTAAAATTTATATTGAATTTACATAATTAGTGTGATCTTGATTTGAGATATAGATTTGGCTGCCCAGAGTGAGGATATGAATACAAGATTGATTGTCTCAATGTGTTTTATATCTATCTATGTACATATGTCTACTTGTAAATATTTCATAAAGATCTGTGAAAAATACAACTGCGTTCCATTTCATGTGGTCTCTACTATGCAGTTGTATCCAGCCAACTGAACAGAATCTGAAGCCAGTGGCGGTGCTTGCTTTCACCACAGTCCTGCACAAAGTCAGAGGAAGGCACGTTACAGGCAGCGTAAGTGTCATGCGGTGGATAATCTGCTTGGAAGGAGGGAAACTGTGGAAGGAAACCGACAGTGAGATATCTGGAAAAGCAGCCAAATGCCTCTAAAAGAGCTCGGAGTGTTTTTATTTATTTATTTCCCTTTTAATTAAGCCACTATTGACAAATTATACAAAGTGATGAACAAATATAATAAGATGGATGCGATCAATATATTTCAACCATTCTAATACAAGGGTCATTTTGAATGGTTTAAATCATTTTATTAAAATTATAAAAGTAATATAGCAGCATTACAGAAACTTTGAGAAATCAAGAAAAATTTTTTTATTATGCCATTAAGCCACCAACACAATTATTATCCATTTGTGTTTATTATCTGAAATCTTTTTTATCATAGGCACATGTATTTTATAATTATAATCATAGTGTATATACAATTTCATGTTGTGCTTTTTCACATTTAATTATATGATAAGTACTTTTTCAAGATGTTAAAGTGTTCTCATAATTATTCATATGGCTGTATGATGCTAAGTTAATTTATCCTATTTTGTTGGGTTTAGGATTATAGATTTTAGTTTTTGTTTTTATCACTTTTTTTGGCTTTCAGAAATAGTATTGTTATGTTGTACACACAGTTTTTATCCCAATTCATGGGCATTTCTTTAGGATAGACCCTCAGAAATGTATATTCTCTGACAAAGGGTGTGAATATTCTACAAACATTTTAAATATAATTGCCAAAATGATGCCTCAAAACAGTTGTTGGTTTATAATGTATTTATATGTGTATTTGTTTACCTACAGTATAAATATTTTATAGCATAATCCTAGAAAAAAATTAACATTAACACCATTATTATATGCTAAAATGTAGTAAGTAGCGAAGATAGAAAGAAAAGGAAATAATTTCATGTGCAACAAAACTAAAACAGAAAAAAGGCTGGTTTAGTGGATAGCAAGAAAATTATCAAAGACTACTTAGGTTGTATCAAAAGAACTCAAGAGTCTGTCTGGAAGATGCCAAAGATGAGCCAATTTGAGCATTAATAAAAGATGTACACGTGGTCGTGATGGTCTTCCCTGGACCAGAATCCAATCCGGGATCCCTCATTTCATTTATTCGTCACGTCTCCTTTCAATCTCTGATAATGTTAAGGAGCCCAATCAATAATTGCATGATTTATATTTAAAATAAAAATAAGTTAATTAAGAATTCTCTAGAGAATGTATAATTTAGTCTGTAAAGATCACCTTAGAAATTTGGAAATGTACATCCAGGCAATAGCTGTCTGGGGGAAATAATAGCTTTTTATTGTTCTGAGATAAACACCATTGGTTGTCTATCTTAGACTGCTCTCCTAGTTAATCTAATCTGCATATGACTTTGTTATTTTGCATCTTATAATGAAGAATTATGCTTAAATACATGACATTAAAGTGTCATCTCCTAAGGAACCCAAATTGCCCAAGCTTGTTCTAGTGGCACTGGAGACAGGGACAGCAGTCCTGGTGTTGAGATCTCGCCAGGCCCTCCACTCTGTGCTGTCCTGCAAGCTTACATTCCAGGATTCCAGAGTGAGTCTGAGGACTGTGAGACCTGCGATGCTCGCCCAATAAAGTGTGCAGACTAGCATGCTTCAGAATCAGCTAGAGGTCTTATTTAAACCGATTGTTGGACTCCACACCCAGAGATTCTGACTTGGTATATCGTGCTGACCTGTAAAGCTGGCCGAGGAGAGTGAAGATCCCTGAAAAGATGAGCTAACCATTTCTATAACGTGTGCAAAGCCTCCCATGCAAGAATTTGCATTTCTAACAAGTTCCCAGGGGTGCCAATGTTGTCAGTCCAGGGACCAAACTCAACCCACAATGGGGTGGAACAGAGCCTCTAAGTCAAATGATCTCGTGTTCAAACCCTTACTCTTATCGTTTACAATCTGCATGATTTGAGCTGCCAATTTCTGTGTGTAAAAGGGGACCTTAGCACATACTTTGCTGAGAACATTGTGAGGAGTTGGCTGAACGAAGCTTCTAATTCTCCTGGCTCTCTGAAAGCAACTGATGCTTTCATCTGGCAGCCAATGCTACAGGGGACAGGGCCTGATGAAGTGGTCTGAAATCCGAATATTTAGCATGACCTCAGGTTATAATCATCTGAGTTTGATGTGAGTTTTCAAAAAAAAAAAAAAAATCCCAAAAATAGTCCAGAAATAGTCTAGTAAAATTTGCCCACCTATACCAACATCTATGGTCACCTTACTTCAGCTCACTCAAGGGCCTCATCTCCTGAAATTCAGCCAACATTCATGTTTCTGGGGATTTCTGACAACCCTAGGATACCCCAAGGATGCCAAGGTGCAGCTCAAGTTCCAGGACTAACCCACAAGGTCACTCAGGGCCGCTAATTGAACAGAGGCCAGCCGACATTTGGCCCATGCATTATAATCGAGGGTAAGGGTGGTAAGACCCTGAATATTTCATCTTTAAACCAACATCGAACTATTCTCTTACCTGGCCTTTCGGTTTGTCTTAGTTTTATGTTCAATGGTGCCTTTAGTTTTTTAAAAAATGTTGTTGAATTATCCACTAAGCTGAAACAATGACATGTTTGCAATAACATAACATCCTTCTCCACTTTCAAAAACCTCCTCATACCCACCTGTTCTTCAAAGCACTTCCTCCTGCAGTAATCACCTAACCCTCTGTGTGCGGCTACCCTGCATCCGTCCCTATTGTTTTGGCCCGTGTGGCCCTATACCAGGTCTTTCATCTGGAAGTTCCCTGTTGAGAGCTTTTGTTCTTTGGGTACATTATAATACCTCTTACATAGCTCGGGGGCACTTTGCTGTTGTGGATAATAACAGTGATCTTAATAAGGATCAACAGTAAATAACAAACACCACAATAAATACAATATCATGTGACAACTCAGATCACAAAATCAGCCTTGCATCCAGAGTCCTCCGGGACTGGTCCAAAGCACTTTGTGAGAAATGGCAGGGGTGGGCTCTCTGCAGGCTTTTAATAGGGCCTGCACCAGGGGTCCACGACCTATCTGTAATGTGGCGGAAGTGTGTGGCTTTGCCGAAGACAAATGCAAGGCCACACTCTTGTGTTAGGAAACGCTCTGGGCTTGGTGCTATAAATAATAATAAAGATAAATAATAAAAAAAGTGAAATGTTTTAAATGAAAGGTGATGCACTGTGAACTTAACACACTGACCCTCTAGCCTTTCTGTTAACAAGGTAATCTAATTGCCATTGATTTTTTTCACCTCTGTTACTAAGAAGGTGACGAAATGGTGTCCACACAGATGTATTGAATCAGATACTAAACAAAGAGCAACATAAAGAACAATTATCAGCAACCTTGCTTTCAGCCTGCTGATTATGACATTACAGGAAAGACAAGGTCTGGGTGACTTAAAAAATAGGGCATTGGGGAGGGGTGTGTGGATAAAAGGAATGAATGCAGGTAAGTTTCCTCTGAGTACTTACATGCTCATTTCAGAAGAATTTCACAAGGAGTCTTTTCTCTGCTCCACAGCTTTAAAAAGGGCCATTTCTACTTCTGCAGTTTACTGATAGGCATTCTAGTGTGATCTAATTAACTACTTTTATTATGCCACAGAGAAAATAGCACGGTAGAGATGAGTCACTAATGCACATGTTTTTGCCGTATAGATTGTGGCTCGGTGTTGTGTAGAAAGAAGTATTTATTCGTCTACTGGGGTTCTCCAAGTAGCCCCCAAGAGTGAAGTAAGACCCTAAATTACTCTGAAAGAAAGGCCACACTTCTGACCTGTCAATGAACCTTCTAGATGGTTTTTGATGAATGATTAGGAGACCTGATTTGAGATGTATGACAAGGATGGAATTTGCCTATGAAAGCTGACTTCATGGCTTATGTTGAATTAATTTCTTAATCTCAAATATTTCTAGGTTTTATTATGTATTTCCTTTTCATTGGCCCTGTTGCTATAATAAAAGCCCATGGTAAAGATATGTATGCGCAAGCAATTTTCATACCTTTGAACCTATGCTTTTGCCTAAATAAAAATGCCTCTGTTATTTTATTACTTTTGATGCCATACACTTCTATGACAATATCTTATCGTGGCATTTTCTCAAGGGCAGTGCTCCAATTCTTCTGCCCTGCCCAACATTGGCAACCATTACTAATTGACTGTGAAAGTGGAAAATGCAGTGGTGTGAAGAGATCTCTTTTTGGAAACTCTGATACAGTTCAGGAAAGGTAGTCAACTGAAGCAAAACAAGCTGAACGGTGCTATCCATATAGTAGTTCTAAAACAACGAAGGGAAATTGGCAAAGAAAACAACTGGTCACCACAACTAATGACTATAATTTCAATGTAAGTATTGAATGTGTCAATGAAAATATAAGAATTAGAATTGTTGGCCTTGGCACACCATTCCCTTCAGCCTCTGTCAAATAGGAGTCTTATAGAAATCAAGCTGAGCAATAGGGAGGAATACGGAAAGAAGTATAAGAAATCAGAAGAGAACCTCCAAATATGATGAACAAGTAAGATGAAAACTGGAGAAATTTTTTAAAAATCAGTATTTTATAAAGTCAGGTTAGAAACAGAAAAATCTTCTTAGGTTTGACACAAATATGACAAATACACCTTGTCCTTGCTCAAAATGAACCCAGATGCACACATTACTGACTGAGGTAGAGGTGGGTGGAGTGGGGGGAGTTTTCTGAGAGACCAGTGGTTCTCAATCTTAAGCATCGGAATTACTTAAAGGATTTGTTGCAGGAATTGCCATAACCTACCCCATTCCCAAAGTTTCTGACTTGCATTTATAGCAAGTTCTCAGGTGTGATCCATGGTGCCAGATGGAGAACTATCTTTATGATATCTGTAAGTTTTAATAAATACTTTTGTCAGGGGAAATGTCTTCGAGGTATATTAATCTGGGGAAAGTCCAACTTGGACAGGTTTGGTTAAAAATAACAGTGCTGCCATTTTCTAGCTTCTGAATGTGGACAAATGATTTATACTTATTAAATACCTGTGTCCCCATCTGAAAAATGAAAATATGAATACTTTCTGTGCAGATTAAATGAGATAACTTATGTAAAGCAGTGGACCCCGAATCTAGTAAATGTACAATAAGATGTGCTTCCTTCATGATCCTCTCTGTGACTTAACTGCAGATGTCCAGCTCTTTGAGAGGAAACAGCAACCCATGGAAAGAACCAATATTAGTAGAATCCATCGCAATAGAGAAGATGATGACTCATTTCAGAACTGTCAATAAAAATTATTCCATTGGCCCAACTTCCTCTGGAAAACTAAGGGTGGCCACTGGGATTCAGAAGGGCAAGAAATTTCAGTAATTATTAGTAGGCTAAATACAGATGGGGTCAATTGTTGTATTCTACTAAAAATTTATTATACTGGTAACATTAATGCTAACACATGTGCTTTTATTACTCAATGAGCATTTTTAACCCATCTTGGATGTTTAAGGGCCATGGAATGTTAAGATCGCCCATTACAAACCACAGATAAACACTGTGGGGCAGGACAGTGCTTATATAAGCCAGGTTAGAATACAAATTGACTCAACTAATATGGCCAGGCATATCAAAAGACTTAAAAATTTACACATCAAACAGAAATTTTAGTTTTAAGAATATAGCATAAGAAAAATCATAAATACCACACAAAACAAGATTATGTATAAAGATAACCATTAAAGCATTATTTATATTAGCCACACAAAGAAGGGATGTTTAATAAAAGAGGAATGGCTAAGCCAATTAGTACATTCATAACTGGAAAAACAAAATGTAAAGTATATCTGGAGTAAAATCACAACTATGGCGAGAGATGGAAGAGGCTTTTATCCCTGCCCATATGACATATGAGGAGTGTGACCTTGAACCAGTGGTTCTCAACTAGGACCTGCTTTCACTGCACAAGGGACATTTGACAATGCCTAGAGACATTCTTGATTGTGTCAAATTGGGAGGGACTGCTACTGGCATCTAGTGGGATGTATAAGACATCTAGGATGTATAAGACAGCTCTCATAACAAAGAATTATTTAGCCCAAAATCTCGATAGTGTTGAGCCTGAGAAAGTGCCTTACATTCCATAACTCCTCCAAATGTGATTTTCTCCTAACCTAGAAATTGAAAACAGTAATACTTATAGGATACAATTGTTTGGGGAATTAAATGAGATGATTCATATTGGAAACCTAGTCTGGCTTTTAGTCAACTCCCAAAAAAGATCAATATGATTTACCTATCACTACTCTTTAACATTTTTAGGACTAGGAAAAGGAATGGTAGTAGCTAAGTGATTTTTAGCCTTTTTTCAACTTTTTAGTTCTTTCCAAATTTTCTCCAATGAACATGATTAACTTTATAAAGAAAAATATTGAAATTTTATGTATAAAAGAAAATGTCTTAAAGATAATAAATATAACTTCATGTCCCTTATTACTAAGAATGTGGGAATCAGAGTTCTCATACAATAAGGCAAACTTAGCAATATTTTTTTCATTTTTAAAATCATCCGAATGTCAAAATATACCAAGTGAAGTTTGCTAGCACCCCATACTCAACTAAAATTTGTTATTTTTGAGTTAAACTTTGAGATAATGAAGATGCTTGGCATGCCAAAGAGCCACTTTGAGGCACTATTTTATGCAAAATCATTCCTACTTTGAGAATAACAATTGTTTAATAGTTCCAAAAAAACAACGGTCATTTTATTGAAGGCTTACAACGTTATTGCGAGCCTACCCTGCGAAAAAAAGTGAAATAGTGATGCTTCTGCTTCTCTTCCTCCTCCTTTTCCTCCTTCTTCTTATAGGAAGAGGGGAAAGAAGAAAAATTCTTTCAATACTTGACTTTGATGCTACAAAGTCTATGGAGTCTAACTGTTATTAAGAATAAAATAGGAACATAACCCTCTGTCATAATCCATTTCTGCTGCTATAACAAAATATTACACACTGGACAATTTATAAATAAGAAATATTTAATTCTCAAAGTTCTGGAGTTGAGGAAGTCCAAAACCAAGGTGCTGGCAGGTCAGGTTTAGTGTCTGTTGAAGACCCGCCATCTGCTTTCAAGATGGTACCCTGATTGCTGACAACTGGAAGAACAACAGTGGCCTAGGATGCTCCCTTCAACCTCTTTTATAAGGTCTAATCCCTGAGCCCTTGTGACTTAATCACCACCTAAGGGCCCCACGTCTTACTATGATCACATTGCCAGTTAACTATCAACATATAAATCTGAGGAACACATTCAGTCCATAGCACTCAGCTCGTCTAGTTGCTGTGCTGCTGTTGAACTCAAGCTATTGTAATAGCCCCATGAGGTTAGCTGGAAGCAGCAATAGTTAGGGTTTGGGCTATGACAGCAGAACCTCTGGTAAGTCAGTTAAAGCCCTGGAAAGTAGGTAGGTAGAGTAATATAAGAGTCTGGGGCAAAGCTAAAAAAACTTTTCATGTTGGAAGGGTGCTTTAGTTTAGCTGTAATCAAATAAAGCTGCATTCAAGAAACTTCAATTAGGTATACTTAAAATGTACATTATTTTGTAAAAATCTAACTACTATATATGTAATAATTTCAAAAAAATGAAAACTATTTGTTAACTAATTTTAAAGTTAACTAACCTTTTAAGGACTTTATTCTGTCTTTATTTTGATTAGAAAGCATTTGAATATTTGTTTGTAGCATGGAGGTTCACAGTTTTAGTTCATCCTCTAGATGGGTATCAGTCATTTGTGACCTTAAGGGCATCTTGATTTGTGTTATGTAGGAGAATGTAGATTCTCAGCAATAAGTGGTTGAAAAGCAAGAAAGCATTTTGGGGGCACATTGCTGAAGGCAGGGATATTCTACTGCAGTTGTCCATATTTGAATTTGATCTTTCTTAGCAACAAACAATGACTTTAAGATGTCATCTACTGAGATCTCAATGAATTTCATCTGTAGTTCTTTTGGTGCCTTGGTGATAT
>CAUYSK010076477.1:0-13606 GCA_963575035.1 Avahi laniger
TCCAATTAATTTCTTTCTATTTTTGGTAGAGACGGGGTCTCACTCTTGCTCAGGCTGGTCTCGAACTCCTGAGCTCAAACAATCCGCCCGCCTCAGCCTCCCAGAGTGCTAGGATTACAGGCGTGAGCCACCGCGCCCGGCCTATAGTCCATTCTTAACCATTCATGTTCTGGGTATATCACTTTGGAGTTGAGTAGGCTGTCTGCTGTCCTCCGTCTTCAGCCAGGTGTCCTCCGTCTTTGGCCACCTGTCTTCAGCCAGTTCCTTGGTGGGAAAGAGATGAAACAGCAGGTAAAATTGCATTGATCTTTTTGGAAAGATCAATTGGGAAAATAAGGGGTTGAAATAATAGCATATATATTGGCAGCTGGCTATATTCTTAACAGTATGTTTTTTCGTGGTATGATTTCACTTAAATTTCATTGTAATTCTGAAAGGTAGACACCATTGTGCCATTTTACAGATAAGGAAACTGAGGACCAAAAGTAAGTAACTTACCCACAGTTGCACATCAGCATAGGATGCAACCAGAATTTGAACTCAGGCAGTTGTGTCACCTCCCTGCCACCACAGACCCTTATGATTTGAAACATTGAGATGAGCGGAACATGTCGAGAGGCTAATCCCTTCAGCACTGAGGGATTTGGGAGCAAATAACTTGTCTTACCTTAAAGCAAGGCCAGGCCGACACAGACGGCTGGAATCTTAAGGAGCTCTGAGCTGAATTTACCCTTCAGGGGAATCTGCGGATTGAGGCAGCAAACTTGGGCCTGTCGTAAATCAGCTCTCTGATCCCTGCCACGACTTCACCCTGGGCATTTACAAGGGCACTGCTGTTGGGGAAGGGAAGGGAGTGCAGGCTGCAGACTTCACATGTGACAGTGGTGACGAGAACCTGCCACACAGGGCACCCCAATGGCCTCATTTGCCACAGTAGTCTGGACACCAGTGAGCCTTTTCTGTCCTGCCTACAGTGTTCTGCTTCACCCCTGGGGCAAAGGACAGCATCTCTTGTTAAAAATGAGAAGTAAGATTTGGAAGGACATCCAACATAGGGACCCAGCCTCATGACTGCAAGACTTTAACTATTCGACATACAAGCCTTCACCTTCAAGAGTTAGTATGGTGTTCAGAAACCCAACGCCTCAATAAACCAGGTTTAATGCACTGGGGAAAAAAATTTAAAAACCTGTTATTTTGGATTTATTCTTAGCGAAATAGAGGCAGATTTCAAAGGAATTGATAAAACATGGAGGACAGGGCTCCTTTAAAATACATTAAATTTCTGATCATTTCAGGCAAGAGGCTTCATCATCGATCGGGTAGAGAGGGGAGGAAATCCAAGTTGCTCACGTTCTAAGTGCCAGACTCCTCCCAGATATTATTTCATTTGATTTTTGAAATAACACTGCAAAGTCAGTGTGACCCTTCATTTTACAGAGAGGGAAACTGCAGCGCAGAGGGTCAACGACTTAGCCAGGGGCACTTGCAGTCTGGGCAGGGCAGGCAGGTTCGCAGAGGAGCCCATCGGCCCTGGCGTGGGCATTCGGGTTCACGTGACCCCATCACAGCTGCTCTGGGAGCTTTTAGCGGTTCTCATGGGCCCTTCATCAGCTCTTAGATTTGTGACATCTAAACTCTTATTAAAAAAAATAATAAATGCCAGTAATTTCATCAACAGAGGCCATTTAAAGTACTGTATTATATTTTTGGCAAATGGTGCAATTATCTAGAACCCAATACGATTTGACGACAAGAAATGTATTACTAAGCTGATTTGTCTAATTAAATGAATAAACTTTTTTAAAAATTGTAGCTATTAGCTCTTCTTCCTCACGTTCCTTAGATAATATCTTTGAGAGTGACCCAACAAAACCTGAATGCAGCAGAGATGACTAAATGACATAGTTGTATTTCAGAACTACCAATAGGTGCAGTGCTCTCTTTCGGAGGAAGCTAGGTTACCTAAGAGTGGTTTAGGGACGAAATGTTGGGTGCCGGCCAAAGAGATGCAAGGTTAACTTTCTTCAGCCAGCACAGACCAAAGCTCTGGTTATCATCACCTCACAGGGACTGGTGCCGGAGGACTCAGCCTGCCACATCATCTCACCTATGTCTCCCCTTGTTTTGAAAAACGCTGTAGTTGAACTCCTAAAAAATCCACCTACCTTTGTGTCCCCAACCCCCTCCCCATTTCATTAATCAAAACCTCAACTGTGTCCTGTGAAGCAGAAGCTCTGGCCACAGGTGGGGCTGTGTCTTCAGTGACTTGCTCAGGCCGGCTGTGCATCTCCGCAGAGCTGCCCTTAGGGGACCTGGTGTGGGCGTGGGGGACTCCTTTTAAAGACTTTCTAGAAGCATGTGTGAATAATCTGATGAAGGCTTTCAGTGCCTGAAACCAATGTGACAGCTACGTGGAAGACATACCCCCAGAATGTTTACATGGGTTTTCTCTCAGTTGAGATCATGGGTGATTTCAATTTTCTTTTTGCTTACCTGTATTTTCTAAATGTTCTTTATGGAAGAAGGCACACGAAGGCTTCTTTCCCCTTTAATAAAAATGTTGTGCATTTTGTTATGTTCTTTCTCCTGAATTTCTCTCTGATGGCAGCACCACCAGCAGACTTGTTTGTTACCCTGCTGACAGGGAAGGAGGGACTCAGTCCTAGTACCACATGACCTCAAAGACACTAGTCACTTCCTGTTTAGACAAAATTGCTCTCTCGCCATCAGAAACATCAAGTCCGTGAAAAGAAATTTTTCTAACTAAGTGTAATTTTCACATTTTACGTACCAACCTGAAAAGCCCACCTACTTTATAAGAGTAGCGATTAAAATGTTGTCCTTTAAACTCAGAAGTTATTACCATGGCAACTGTGTGTTAAGATTATTTTCCATCCCTTACAGAATGAGTAGGCAGATGTGTGCCTTTTTAAACTGATATAGCTTTCCATTTCTCTCTTTTTATCTGTATTCTCTCAAGGTTTTCTGGAAGACCAAACAATGCTGCTAGTCATAAAGTTGACTTGCGCTGGTCTTAGCAGTTTGCCGGATCCAGTAGGGCTGGAAGGATTTAGAGATTGTTTTAGCATAGACAGCGCCAGATGTGAGGTCTGGCTGTCCACTTCCATTTTCCCTCCCATCAGTCTGATCACTGCACCTCTGGAACAGGTGGCTGCTGCTCCCAGGCCTTCCCGAGAGTAGGGGAGCCCCCCCCCAAGGAGAGAGCAGCCACCAGTGGGGTAACTGGCGATTAGCCTGATGTCCCTTGTTGGGCCAGTGCACTTGAGCCTCAGAGGTTGATGTTTAGCAGGTTGCAGACACAGCCAAGCACGTGGGCACGAGTTAGATGCAGCATTTAGGGAGAACTGCTCCCAAATCTGCATTCCTAATGCCGCTGGTTCAGCCTGTGTTTGCTGTGTTTCAGGTGGGGATATAATGACTAAATGTTGGGCTTTAGGGACCTGTGAGAGATGATTAATATCATCGAATCTCAAGACAAGGAGTGAGTCGAAGGAGGGGCTAGACACAAACCAAGCAGTGCCACTCAAGGTCACCTGGAGGAAATAAGGCTAGGGATAAGAAGGAATTTTCAGATACCCACTTTATGGGAGGAGCTAGCAAGGAAAATTACAAAATTTCTTCCTCTGCCAAGTCTTAAATTCCATTTATACTGCAAAATAGAATTATTCTGCACAAAGCAGAGGAACCACATGAACTCTCTGCCCCTCCTAAACCATGATGCACAGGACCAAAAGGGCAGGGCAGAAAACCCCCCAAAGGGAAATTTCTTTAGGAGAGGAAGGCATTCCTATTAAACTCAGGGGCTTCAGATTTCACTGTTTCTTTTAAACCTGAAACAGAGCAATTTAGTGTGAGGAGGACAGAAATCCTCCTTTGCATGCCCCAAATCTAAATGTTTCTTCCCTTCGTTTATAGCACTTCATAAATAACCCATAGCCAAGATAACACTGCGACTTTCTTCTCCCAGCGTTGCAATCCTGTAGCGTCAGAACAAAGACTGTGTGTGTGTGAGGAAAGAGCTGGAGATACTTGTTTATTGGAAGGGAGAAAACGGAGATTAAAAATTGCAGTTAGCAGAGAAGAAGGTGTCTCCCCTTCCTGCCGGCATCATCGGGTGGCTGCGAGGAGCCCCAGGGAGGGCTGCGTCCGCCTGCCCCTGTGCAAGATGCTGAGCCGGTGAAGAGGGCACGCGGGGCAGGGGGAGGGGCTGCCTCGGCCCGGGAGGTGGAGGTGCAGCCGGGAACTTGGAGCTTTCGCTTAAGCATAAGGAATGATTTTTTCTCATAAACAGTAAGTGCCATTTTAGTCATCAGCTCTGCCTATGGCCGAGGCGCCAGCTGCTGTCTCTGTGTGTCTTGCTCTCTGGCTCTGTCATTTTGGTCACAATAGAAATCACCGACGAGATGGTGGCTGCGTGGTGTGTGTGCTCAGCCATCGGGGGATGGGTTCTTCCCCAGCGTCAGCATGCGTGTGGTGTTTGCAGGCTGCCTGTGACAAGCAGGGCAGAGGAGTGATTGTGCCGGGTGGAAAATGGAAGTCCTCCGGTGACAAAAATGCTTCACAGAAGCAATTAGCTTAGAAATGTATTGTCATGTCTATGCCTCTAAATGAGGGCTTCAAAATCTTGGAGAAATTCATTATTTTACTATAGAGATGTTTAGTCATGTAAAAAAATACAATTGGATTTGTACAGTGTTTTTAGCAACTGCCAGCTGCCCTCTGGTTTAAGTGTTTATTTCAGTATAAATTCAGATACTTTGACGGTTTTCCTTAGTATCCTTTTAAAATTATGCTGTGCACTTTGGTGTAGGAATTTTTTGGCTAACTTATGCTGATCTGGGGCTTTTATGATTTAACTGTAGACCCTGTAACATGTAGAGTGTAGGGCTGAAAGGTATATTCCATGTGTATAAATTTGATGTTTAAAGCCTCCATCATACATTGGTAAGACTTAGACTTGATGTATAGAATGATGCTAACCTGGCGTGGTTGTGTTTGTTAGGGAAGCAGAAAATTGTTTATCAGTGTTATATTCTGATCCATCACTACTTACAGTAAAAGAAAAACTTTATTCACTTTGATTCTTTTCTGCATTTTTTTACCCATAATTGCTGCAAAAGAACTCTTCTAATTTAGAGCACTCTTAGGCATAATTCTTATTTTGTTTGATTTCATAGAAAAATCTTTTACTTTTGCGTAGGTCTTTCCAATCAAGAGTCTATACAAGTGGAAAACTTCCCCTTTGCACCTAAAAAATTTTGTTTTTCCGATCCTCAAAAATGGACTTTGTCACTCGGGATATCGTGCTTATGTTTTCTGGAGAAATGTTGTTTGTTGAAATACACGTGAGAAATGTTAGGAGCACCTGGGTCACAACGTGAGCAAGGGTGGCGACGGAGCCACATGAACAGGCTGCTTAGTGGTTGACGTAGCGCAGCGTCGTGGCTGCTTCCGTGCGCCAGCAGTCTGGTTTCTGAGTAGTTTCCTTGTTTCTCAATATGGACCTGAGATTTAAATTTTTCCAAGAGGGATATTAATGAGGCCTAACATGGAGGTCAGTTGCCTGGGTTGGCAATGACAGATACTTCCTGGCCTGGGATAGGTGATAATTAGATTAGAGTGTCTGTACAGAACAGGAGGAGACAAACTCAACAGTGCGTCTGCTGGTTCCTGACATTAGCTGAGGAACAACATTTATGTTCCCGTGCATTTGGGGTAGTAAGCCTCCACACATAAGTTGGGATACAGAAACAGGTTAAATCCTGCCTGGAGGAGTGTTTTGTATCTTCTCTGTGACCTTGTTTTTTTTTTTTTCCCCTCCCTCCTTCCCTTCCTCTTTAAATTGCCCTAAGGACGTGGCTGATTTGTGTGCCTGTTTGGCAGCACGTCACTGGCCAATATGGAACCAGGGTTTGCAAGCACATGTGGCTCATATTATAGTAGCATGTTCTGTGGCAAAATGGCTCCCACGTGCTCTAGTCTTTGCCACTTTTTTTTCTTTTTTTTTGAAACAGAATCTCACTCTATCATCCAGGCTAGAGTGCAGTGGCATCATCCTAGCTCACAGCAACCACAAACTCCTGGGCTCAAGCGATCCTCCTGGCTCAGCCTCCTGAGTAGCTAGGACTACAAGTACATGCCTTCATGCCCGGCTAATTTTTAAATTTTTAGTAGAGTCGACGTCTTGCTCTTGCTCAGCTTGGTCTCAAACTCTTGACCTTAAGTAATCTCCTGTCTGGGCCAGAGTGCTTGGATTACAGGCGTGACCTACTGTGCCTGGCCTCTTTAAAATATAGCATGGCTACCTCTTTTATGAAAAAAATTAGACAAATTGGAAGATAAGAGTGAACATCATTTATTCACTCAATAGCTATTCCTTGAGCACCTCTTTGTTGTATTATAATGTCTAAATTACATCTAAATTAGGTGACGAGCTCTTTGGGAATAAGACCTGTCTTCTAGTTAACTAAATCCTCAGCGTCTGCACAGGAGCCAACACAGAGCACATGGTTAAGTGTTTACAGAAAGAAAATCATGGAGGGGAAACTGCACCTTCCTGCCCCCTCCCCAAGCACTAGCTAAGAGCCCCAGGGTGCAGCACCCAGGGGACCAGCACCTGCCCCTCAGCATATCCTGGAGCCCTGAGCCCAGATCTCTGATCTCGTTGCCTGACAGCAGCAAAACTACCCTGTACCCACAGTATGTGCACATTAGTGTATGCAGGATTTATGTGAGCGGCCACAAGGACAGTGTTTAAGAGCAGCAACTCAGGACCAGACTGCCCAGGTTGAAATCCTGCCTCTGTTATTTAATTGACTGTGCGACTTGAGCAAGTTATTTTATCTCTGTGCCTCAGTTTCCTTACCTGTCAAATAGGAATAATAATACTACTAGTCTCATAGCATTGTTTAAAGATTAAATGAGTTGCTAACATGAAGCACAACGGGTCTGGCACATGTAGATGTTAGCATGTGACATAGATGTTTCATTTGAATAACAAAATTTATGAATTTTAAAATATACACAATGTAGAAATTTTGAAAGGATGAAATAACAGTAGAAAGTCTAATATTTTAATCCCCCACCCCATTGGTTTGTCTTGAGCACCCCATTTTGGATACCACAGTCCTGGGGAAACCAAGCAAACCATTCCCCCACCTTCTCCACCCCCTTCTGCTTATTGCACGCCGACCCCTAGCGTTGACAGAACTCAAGATCGCCGCATCCCTGTGTTTTTGCACCCAGGTTATTTTGTTGGGTGTTAGCTCGCTTCATTTAAACACTTGCATTCTAGCCTTCTTCTAAAATAAAAAAGAGGCTGGATTCTTAGAGTGGAGCAGGGTCAGATGCTGGATGACAGCGGTGGCGGCCGTCATAATTGTAACGGGGCACAGGAGAGCTCTGCACAGGTCACGAGCCTGAGCTTCTGCCCCTCCCACCCACCGGAAGCTCTCACGACCCCTCGCAAACTGAGCAGAAGACTCCTTGTCCCACAGCGCCGGGGTTCCCAGCTGCCTCCGCAATTGTCTGGAGTGTTCTTTCTGGTCCCTGGGCTGTCAGACCGGCAAGAAATTGGGGTGAAGCGGGTATACCTCTAAAGCCTTGGGAATGAAAGCAGGATCTGGGTTACAAGTGTATCCAGGCCTGGCCCCGGATTCTGTTACTTCCTTTTTAATAAATTATCTTGTGGGTTCAAGGGAACTTATCCTTGTAATCTGAAAAATATACCTCCCTGAAACTCATCATGGCCATAGTTGCTGGGCGTTTACCTGTCAGCCATCGTGTGCCAAATGCCGTTCACTTTCTAAATCTCGTTCAGTCCTCTCAGCTACCCAGCGAAGGAAGGTCCTACCGTTAACACCATTTTCCAGATGCGATTAAACACAACCAGGACTCAAACCCAGGCCCCAACCGTGAAGTCCGTGCTCTTCACTGCCAGTCTATATGGCCTCCTTCCTAAGCCTGCCCACCCCGGTGCTATTGAGAATAAAACATTTACGCAAGAACTTTGTGAGGTTCGATGCCGTATAAGCAAGGCGTTGTTACGGTGTTGCGTAGTCCCAGGCGACACAACGGGAGCTGGTGTCATTGAGCGTTCACCACATGCCAATGGCTTTATACGCAGCCTCTTGTTCCAGTCTCACAAACACCTGCTAGGTGAATGATTTTACCAGGGCATGAGGAAACATGGGAGTCAGAAGGTAGGTACCTTGCAGGGTACGGAGCTTTTAGGTGGGCCAGTGGTACTTAGACCCCCAGAGCTCTGGTCTCAACCTCACCCGGACACCACCACTTCCCTGAAGCTGGAGGGACCATGAGAGATAAGGGGGCTGTGGATTTTCCCTAAATCATAAACGTGGCTGGTAATAAAGCTGGAACTGGAAGTCAGTCCCTGGGTTTGACTTGGTCAATTGTAAGATATAAAAAAACACACAACTCTATGGTGTACTTAAATCGTAGCTTGTAGTGGACATGTTTATCCACATTTATTCATTCGACAAACGTTTTTCAACACCTTCCTGCTCTCCAGGAAGTGGGCGGAGTGGGCGGGGGTTGCTGCGCATGCAGAGGAAACAAGCCGGATGCAGCCTGGCCGCTGCAGTCTCCGTGCTGCTGGGTGCGCAATGTCTGAGATGCCCACTGGGCACAGAGTGAGGGGCGAGGAGGGGGTGCCCAGCTCCTCTCGGTGAGCGTGGGTAGAAGCCCCAGCAGAGAAGAGGAGCTGCTCTGCAGGGTGCAGGGTTAGACGCTGAGCACTTGAGGGGCAGAAAAGACCAGGGGGTGGAACTGGTTTGCCAGGGTAGGGTGAGGACTGTTGAAGGGTCTGAGCAAGGATCAGACTTGTCTTCTGGCACGTACACTTCGGCCACAGAACCAAAAGTGGGCAGGAGGCACAGGAGGCCAGGAGGAGGTTGTTGAGTCACCTAAGAGGTGACGTCACGGTGGCAGGGTGTGCAGTGTTTCCAGCGAGTCAGGGTCGGTGCCCCAGTTTACCTTTCTAGCGTTCTCAGCCATGGGACGCGGTTGTGATAGCCTCTTCCAACGTGAGCGTTGATAAGTGAGAGCTTTCCATTGTGGCCGTTACTTTTTAAATCTCTGGGATTAACTAAAACTCCCACAGATCACCTGGGCAAATCCTCACTCTGGGACTTTCATGAAAGCAGTTTATTGAAGCATTTTATTTTGATATCTATAAAAAACAAAAATTGTTTTCCCTCAGTAGCTGCATCATTTCCCCTTGACAGCACGTTGGCATGCCAGCGAGCGTGCCAAGTTGTACTGATGCCATGTGTGTTCTTGCACGTCTGCTCCGCACTGAGTCGGGCCGGTGGGACCAAGGCAGACTGGCGGGGGAGACGGCAGTTAGAACTGTCTTCGTGCATGTTACCTTTGCGCCCGCTTTGTGACTGACACATACCTCGTAATGTATCCCCCGGGCTGGTTCGATGTGTACAGAACCCTCAACCCCTCGGACCAGAGCGGCAGGGTTTGCCACACGTTCTCTGCTGAAAGAGGAGGATCCCGCAAGAGGCCTCGGGGGCCAAATACCACCGAGCGAACCACGCGTGTAACATCTTTAATCTATCAGGATAGATCTCTGGCTGCTGCAGTCTCAGGTGTACCCGAGACAGGCACTGGACAGAAAAAGTCTGGAGTGGTTTATTAACTTCGAAAGAAATGACTTCTCTTCTCACCTCTGGAGCCCCAGGCACACGGACTGGGTCTCAGGGGATCCCACCGTGGGAATGGTAGGACTTGCATATTTGCATGGGTGGATTAACTCTCAGTCCTTTTGAAAATCAACATAGGCAACAGCTTTGCAAAGTGGCACAAATTCTCGAAAACTCATATCTGGTGACAAGGGAGTTGTTCCTGCTATAAAATCAAAGCAACGTAGATTCCTTTTTACCCTGTAAGGGCCCATTGACACATTCTTCTCGCCACTAAATGCTGGACTTTTGTTTTCCATCTCTTTTTTTTTTTTTTTATCTACAAATGCATTTAGGGTGAAGAAGCTGAAGGAGACCTTTGCTTTTATTCAGCAGTTGGACAAAAACATGAGCAACCTCCGTACCTGGCTGGCTCGAATTGAGTCCGAGCTTTCCAAGCCTGTGGTTTACGACGTCTGTGACGATCAGGAGATCCAGAAGAGGCTCGCCGAGCAGCAGGTGGGATTCTGAGAAAGGAGCTCTCGTAAGAGTACGGGTGTCCCCTATCTCTGTGTGCTCCAGCGTGTTCGTGTTTCGTGATGCTGGTTTGCTTTTCCAGAGAAAACTGCCACCTGTCCATGTTCTTTTATGTGTCAGGATCCATCTCAAGTGGCTCCCGGCTGAACATTTATGCAGCTTTTTGTAAATTAGTGTGAATATGAGATTTAGACCTTAATCTTGGTGGCAACTAAGGTTTTTTAATTATGTCCTTTTTCTTTTTTTAGCTCTCATCTTTGTTGTGTTTTGTGAATATAGTTTTGGAAGGCAGTAAATTGAAAGAAAAATAACTTTTCTAACCAAGAAATGTTTTCATGGGATCATACTGTGTGTCTGAGAGAGCTTCAGAAAAAAATACAAAAGGTTAATAATAAGGAACATGCTTGGACCAATAGCTTAGGAAGCCTCTCAAGACCTGCGATATGCAGTGCATTTTTGTCATCAGTTATACGTGCTCTGAGCCTACCCTGGAAATTCTGCAGTTTGAAGACCACTGAGTTCTGCTGCTGTTTGTCATTGCATCAACCTGACAGCTGCTCTTTGACATCACTGGTTTATTGAATCCACTTTCATGCCTTCCGTGGGCTCATGAACATGTGCTCATTCTCATATGCAGTGGCTGGGTTTGTCTTAATTTTTTAGAAACTGGTTTAGTTTATCTTCTTTCAGTAGCTTTCATTCACCTCTGTTTTTCTCAGACTTGGGGGCAGATTCTGCTTTGACTATATAAGCAGCGTGATTCTCAGACTCGCATCTGTTTTCTTCACGTTAAACTTCCACCACGCACATCCTAGCCATGTATCACAGGTGCTTAGAGACAGAATCGGAGGCTGAACCTTTTCCACCAGGTTCAAGGCCAGAAGGCAACCCTTTGATGATAAATTCTCTTGAGTTCAAGTCAATCTTTTTAATGGTAATAAGTGACATTTCACGCTACCATAAATAGAGCTAAGTATTTGATATTACTTTTGACTTTGTTTTTGTTTTTGAGACAGTGTCTTGCTCTGTTGCCTAGTCTAGAGTACAGTGGCATCAGCATAAGTCACTGCAACCTCAAATGCCTGGCTCAAACAATCATCTCATCTCAGCCTCCCCAGAAGCTGGGACTACAGGCACACGCCACCATGGCCAGCTAATTTTTTTAAATCTTTGTAGAGATGGGGTCTCACTAAGTTGCCCAGGCTGGTCTCGAACTCCTGGGCTCAAGTGATCCTCCTACCTTGTCTTCCCAAAGTGTTAGGAGCACAGGGGTGGGCCACCATGCCTGGCCTACTCTAAGTGCTATTACAGTTACCATTTAAATCATGCTTGTTCTCTGGCTTTCAAACTAGTATGATTTAATGACGCTCCAATTTAAAAATACTGGTTTTCCTGCTTAGCCTCAGAAACGTGTCTCTTTCTCACTAAGGACATCTAGGTTCTGTCTTGAATTTGTGGAGAAAAGAATGTTGCTATAAGTATCATGGAATGTTAATGGTCACTACAGAGATTTTAATGCCCTTCTTAGTGGAGTCACAGCTACTAAACATTATCAGCTTTGTTTACAAGTTTGATCCACTAGGATGAATTTCTTCGAACAGTGTGTTCATGGACAAGGCTTTGCAAATAACCACCCAGAATGATGAGTTTTTTCGGGTAAAATTGTATGAAAACTGGTAATATCTTCTCTCTTAAAGAATGATTGGCAAAATTTGGCAAAGGCTGGTAATTGTATTACTTTCTATAAATCTAAAATGTGACAAAACATTAAGTTGCAGGGAATTTATTCCTCAAAGCAAACAATTTGGAGCAACTGCCATTCTCTTGGCCTTGGTTGTTCCAATACTGAAACAGTACATAATTTCAATCTAGTTGAAGGGTCCCAAAAATTCAGCATCATCATGATTAAAATTTTTATCCCTTGGTTACCAAAAAAAAAAAAAAAAATTTATAGAGTTGGTATTCAGGATTACCATTACCATAAAGAAGCCAAATGTTGCATTAGTTTCCTGTAGCTGTTGTAACAAATGACCACAAATTTAGTGGCTTGAAAACACAACTTTATCATCTTATAGTTCTAGAGGTTAGAAATCTGAAACGGGTCTCACTGAGCCAAGATCCCGGAGTCGGCAGGGCCGCATTCTTCTTTCTGGAAGCACCGGGGGAGAATCTGTGCTTTGCCCTTTCTGGTTTCTAGAGACCATCCGCATTTCTTGGCTCATGTCGCCTTCCTCAGACTTGAGAGCCATCAAAGCCATCAACGTTGCATCTCTGTGTCTTTCTTCCGTAGTCTGGGCGACTCTTCTGCTTTTAAGACCCCTTGGGATTACATGGGGCCCGCCCAGATAATCCAGGATAATCTTCCTATTTAAGGTCAGCTGATTAACAGCCTTAATCCTCCTCTGCCGTGTGATCTGACATACTCACAGGTTCTATGATTTAGGGTCTTGACATCTGTGGGGGGTCATTATTTTGCCTACCACAGATGTCCTGAGGAAATTTTTAGTATTTTTGTTAAAAAGAATAAAAGTTAACATTTGTTTATATTATATTAAATCCAGACCTTAAATAGTCCATCCAAAACACCGAAAACAAAAATATGTCATACAAGAGAATCGTGTGTGAGCCATTTTTTGAAAAAACCTTACTTATGTTTTCTTCCCTAACTAAATATTATAAATTGCTTGACTGCTTCCAAAAATAAGATCTAAAAACATGGGATCACCTAGTATTGGCTTCTGCAAAAGCCAACAGCCCCCAAAAGTGGTTAAGAGCCATGATGTCCCTGGCTCCTCATTGTAAAGTTCTTGAGGACCTGGTGGAAGAGGGGTTAGACCCTGTAAGAGTCCTTTTCGTTTTACCTTTCTTATGCGGCACTCCTTTAAGTATAAGGTAATAAGTGTTCTTGTTAATCCTGTGGTCTAGATCATCTTCAAAATGCAAAGGAAGTGGTGGCAATTTTGTGACACCTTTAGATCATGTACCACTTTCATTGGGTCTTCAGTGTCTCTCCTAGTTTGTCTGGTTTTTGGTTTCTTGGTTCTCTGTGGGGATTGTGAGTTACCCTCCCCTGTTCTGTAATTACCAGTAGCCGCCTCCCCTGTGAACCAACTCAGCTTCACCCCAAACCGCCTAAACTACCTCCCAATACCACCCTGTCCCAAGCCCCTCCCAAATGTTTCTTGTCTAGCACTTAAATGGTTTCCATTTTACAATGTGGTCCACCACTGTATTTTATACTGTACAACGTAACCAGTTCATACTACAACATCAGTAGGCTATTGTGTGCTGTTTTAGGAGGTTCTTAAAAAAATTTTTTTTTAAATGTTTGGACTTTTAACCAAGATGTTGATGGTCTTCATAAGTTATTGTAGAGTTCGTATCTTACTACCATT
>CAUYSK010076478.1:0-66202 GCA_963575035.1 Avahi laniger
TAGGACATTAATAGTTTTAGTTTTATTCTTATTATTATGGATGTGTTTTTTGTATCCTATGTTAGAAATATAAGTTAAACTATAAAATCATATAAGAAAGTTAAAATGACTAAAACCAGTCAGAGTAAATCCAGGCTATATGCAAAAGGTTATATTTAAATACATTTAATGTTACAGTATTGGTATTTGGTAGGTTCTCTTATAAGGTTCCCTTATCAATTTTGCTGTAATGAATAATCAAATAATGTGTTAACCAACCAAAAATTATGTATGGTGTCAGGATAAACCAAGTAAAAATGTTTCTCAATTTCACTACTGTAGTCTAAACTGCTTTTAATTCAACTCCACAACTATCAAAAGTTATGTATAATATACAACTCTTCATTCAGATAGATACTCATCCTAGGCCCTGTTCTCAGAATGAAAGGAACATGACTACTTATAACCCTGTTTTTCTAACTGCAGGTCAAGATCTATTAATAGGTTGCAACATCAATTTAGTCACCATCAGCAATGAAACAGAATAGAGAAGCAAATATTAACATGCACCAAACCGTAAGGATCACACTGTGAAATTTTTGCTTCAGTTATCTATATGTATACGTGCACACGTATGTACTGAGTCCTTAATGTAAAATGGATTTTTTTTTTTTTTTTTTTTGACAGAGTCTCACTCTGTTGCCCTGGCTAGAGCGAGTGCCGTGGCGTCAGCCTAGCTCACAGCAACCTCACACTCTTGGGCTCAAGCGATCCTACTGCCTCAGCCTCCCGAGTAGCTGGGACTACAGGCATGTGCCACCATGCCCGGCTAATTTTTTTTTTTCTATATACTTTTAGTTGTCCAATTAATTTCTTTCTACTTTTAGTAGAGACGAGGTCTCGCTCTTGCTCAGGCTGGTTTCGAACTCCTGAGCTCAAACAATCTGCCCGCCTCTGCCTCCCAGAGAGCTAGGATTACAGGCGTGAGCCACGGCATCCGGCCTAAAATGGATTTCTTATTAAGAGATACTGTCAAAGGAGTTTGAATAACACAGCCTTAGTGGACTAGTTGTCTCCAATCTTGGGGTTGGGGCTTGGGATTAGAGGTATCCAGGGCATGTACTCATGATGTCTTGAGGGGTACCCTCAGAGTACAATGGGGGCTGCAGAAGGAGAAGTTGATGGAGTAATGACAATCTGTGGGATATAGTGACTGTAAAGGCTTAACAAATGGGTGACAGATTCAAAATACTAATTAAACATTCTCTCCCTCCCCCAGCTTGGCTCACCAAATATAGCCCAAATCCCTGGGCTCCACCTTTCCCAGCCTCCCTTTCCACCTTTGTCTCTCATTTGCCCTGGTCTTTCCCCTTCTCCCACCTAGCATTCCATGTTCCAGTCCAGTAATCACTGGCTTTTCCATTCTCCATTCTAGATCTCTGTACCTGTCCTCCCCTCAGCCTGGAAGTCCTCTTCTCATTAGCTGCTGGTCCCTTTCATGCACTCAGGCATCTGGCCACGCACTTGCTACCTAGGTGATTGGTTCGTCTCCTTGCTAAATTAATAAGACTACATGTGGATGGGGCCATGTGTTGCTCCCTGTACTCCCCTGGGGTGCTTAGCATCATGTCTTGTACACCACAGGCTCTCCGTAAGTTGTTATTTTTAAAATATACTTCCAACGTGTTTAAATCATTTTCATGCTACAAAGATCCAACATGCATTCTGCACCAGTGCCACTGTGGTAGCCTGGGGGCAGGGGTCGCTCAATTGCTGGGTGAATGGAGTGACTACCACTGGCTTCACATAGTCAAGCTTTTTTAGCCCCTTTTCTGAGGTTTAACATGAACCAAGGATATACAAGGCCATCTAGGACTCATTTGTGTTTAATTTTAAACGTTCTGTAACAGGGAATTTTAAACATATATGAAAATAGATGAGAGTAACCTCCATGTAGCCATTACCCAGTTTCAATAATTTGCAAATCATAGCCAATCTTATAAATAACCATTTTTGAAAAGACAATTTGTCTAATATGGCTCTCCAGTCATGGGGCTTGTTAATGATAGGCCTTTAAGGTCCATAAAAAAGAGAAGTTATTGGACTTTACTGGAAACAAGTGGTATCAAAATAGCCCTCTAGGCTGGTCTGAGTGTAGTAGTGTTTACAACTAATTGATCACAACTAGTTACAGATTCTTTTGCTCCTTCTCCAGTCCCACTGCTTCGCTTGACTAGCCTTAAAAAGAAAAAATAGACCTCTGTTAGGCTGGGCTGTGAAGATAAGGCACCCAGGACAAGCACGGCTTAGATTTACAAATCAAAACTCATTTGACTGGTTGGAGCCAACAGTCAGAAGTTGCAAAATCTAACTATGAAAAAGGGACCATCCAACGAGTCAAGGACTCAGGTAGGATGCCAATGAAGTCTTGGGTCTGTGGTTCATGCACCATCATCCATCACACGTATCTACACCCTCAGCCACCTCAGACAGTAACCCTGGTGCTCCAGGGTCAGTGAAAACTGTACCCTCAGAAAGGAATAAAAATTAAAGTAGAACTGATGCACAGGGAAATATAAATCCATTGCACTGAAATGTTTAAAATCAGTTTCAGTGTTACACGTACAGATCAGTAATCATTATACTATTATACTCTGTGTGTCTGGTCTACTTCTTAAGGTGTAAAAGCATTTAAAATAGCACTCCTAGCACTCCAGGCCAAGTCAGGATTGCTTGAGCTCAGGAGTTGGAGACCAGCCTGAGCAAGAATGAGACCCTGTCTCTACAAAAATTAGAAAAATTAGCCAGGCGTGGTGGCGCGCTACTCAGGAAGCTGAGGCAGGAGGATCACTTGAGCCCAGGAGTTAGAGGTTGCAGTGAATAATCATGATGCCACGGCACCACTCTACCTGGGGTGACAGAGACTGTCTCAAAAAAAAAAAAAAAAAAAGGAAACCATGGAAACCAAACCCTGCATATCACTCCCCTACCACTTTTTAAAAAATAAAAAAATAATTTCATACATTAAATTTGGGGATTTTAATTGAATGCTTATAAGTATTTAACAATTAATGCTTAAATGTCTGAAAAATTATAAGTTGTTAAAACTGTTAAGTTTTCATTTATTTTTATTTATTTATTTTTTTAGAGATGGAGTCTCGCTCTGTCACCCAGGCGGGAGTGCAGTGGCACAATCACAGCTCACTGCAACCTCCAATTCCTCTTGCCTCAGTCTCCCGAATAGCTGGGACTATAGGCACGCACCACCATGCATGGCCGAAGTTTTCATTTATTAGTTGTGTAAGCAGTTTGTACATATTTATAAAAATGTTAGTTGTTTACTATTTGTTTAATGAACTGTTCATTTGATAAATTTATTAGATTACTAAATAATGCTCAAAGGGTTGTAGGGTTTTTTGTGCACACTAAGCCCATGGGACATCAAGAATCTTAGGTAGCTTCCAGGATGTGAGGAAGGGATGTGCCTTTCCCCACTCCTGGACTCTGGGCACCATCCTGAGGGTGGCATGCTGGTGCTGGGGCTGCCTTAGCCATCTTGTTTTCTGGATGGCAGTGGCAGATGATGGCTGAGGGAAGAGGATGGGAGAGCCCTGGAGCTGCTGCCTTTTTCTGTGGGAGGCCCTTCTCCTGGGGATTTTAATTACGTGCAACCTTACTGTCTGCTTCTCCTGCCCACCCCACCTGCTTCTGATAGCTCTCAACCTTCGCTGCACGTTGGGATCTCCTACTGATGCTCCCTGATCCCACCCTCAGAGATTCTGATTTAACTGGTCCCAAGTGCCGCCTGGCTGGCATGAGACTATTGGAAAAAAAACTCTCCAAGTGGTTCTAATGAACAACCAGCGCTGAGAACCACTGATCTAACTGTAAGTCATCTCTTCTTTTCCCTTTGTAATTTTATGTGTCTACCTCATGCTGTGGTTATCTATGTCTGTTTCTTCTCTCTCCTGCTAGACTGTGGGCTCCACATTGCCTTCCAAACAATGCACGTGGTCCTTCACAGTTCCAGGTGACTCCGGGTACCTGTGGCTAATGCAAGTAGCAGAGCCATACCTTACTTGGAATTTAGCTTCTACAGTCAACACTTACGGCACCAAATAAGTCAAAAACACCCTTGACAACTCCTCAGGAAGGCTCTGCCCTGGAGCCTGACATACCATCTTTGCATCAACATCCACAGAGATAGTTTCCTCCTGGGCCAGAACAGAAAGCTGCCTCCTCCACCAGGCACCAGAGGAAGTAGGAGGTTTATGCTTAGAGGCCACCTTGCATAAAAAAACACACATTTAAACATGTGCCTCACCCTCAGCACAGGATGCTCATGCCATGAACAGCCCACAGGAACCAGAATGACTGACCCTGCAGGAGATACACATCTCCCATCCCACCCACTCCTGAGCATATGGTCTTCACATCCACCAGTGGGTGGAATCACCCACATCGTCTAAACTTTTTATTTTGTCAAGGACGTAGAGCTGAATTCATGTGATTTCCCGTATGAGCAATGTCCCTCTACCGCACTCACATCAGGCTCAAGCAGGTCTTCCCCTTTCCTCCCACCTGCCCTGCAGGTGGTAGCCCAGTCTCTCTTCTTCACTGACCTCCCTGCCCTCCCCCTAAAGGCTGATGCTCCCTAGGACTCCATCCTTGGCATGGCTCATTAACTCTCCTCTCTGGGGCCCTCAGCCCCACTTAGGGGTCCTGAATCTGTATAAGATCGTGAGACCTCCCTCCCCAGTTAAGAGAGATGTGGCCTAAGAGGTTTCCCCACTTTTGCTCTGAGGTGGAACAGGGAAGAGAAAGATGTCACCTATGCCTCAGGGTCTGGGCTTGTATGGCACAAAGCAACAGAGTGAGTACAAAATAGGGGTTTTTTTTGAATGAATGATTGCATGTTAAGAATGGGACTTCCACCAGCTTCCAAGGGACCCTCCCTACCTCTCAGATGTATTCTGAGGCCTAAATTTCACCTGCTTATCTGGGATGCCAGGCCTTCTGCCACACCAAGCCACACCAAGCTCAGCAGTGCTCACAGGCCTTTAATCTACAACTGCCTGGCCAGACTCCATCACTGCCCCAGGAAGGTGGGGAGGGATGAAGATGTATGGCCAGGTAGGCCACACCAGCTCTGAGTCCAAGAGGGAAGGGCTGGGGTCAGGCTGGGGCCTGGGCAGGAGGCTCCCGGCCCCAGGCGATGAGGGAGTTGCTGGCCTGGGCAAGCTCGGCGATGGACACCCGGCCCCGCTGTCGGATGAAGTTGGCCACAGCAGCCAGTTCCTCTGGGGTTATATAGATGAACTTGCCCCGGTCGTCAATCACACCTGTAGGGACATGCGGATTGTGGGGCTGGGTCCTTCTGGGCCCTCCCCACCTGGCCTGAGAATGCCCACTCACTCCTTCACAACAGGTACAGAGCCCTCCAGGTCTCCTGCCTGCCTGGCCTTTCCTGGCTGTATCCAATCCGGGCTGGAAGAGGCAAATCAGGCATCCCTGCCTGTCCACCTCAACCCACAGCGATCCCCAGGCCTTAGCACACTCTCCTTATAACTGCATCCAACTGCTTAGTGCCCCTTGTCACATACCCTTTCCCCAACTGGGGATGGTCATCCCATCTCTGCAACAAGTCCCTGCAGCCCCCTGTGGCCAGACAGTCCCCAAGGCCAGGGCCTGCAGGGATTCTCATCCTCTCACCTGTTAGAGTCCCCTCAGCCAGCAGGTCCTGGATGCGGTTTATGGTGTCCTATGGGGAGAACACTTCTCAGAGCAGGGATAGGCACTGTTGTCCCTAGAAAAACACCTGCAACCTGCCTCCCACTACAGCCAAAGCTCCTCCTCTCCCTCTCTCAGCTTCCCCTCAGTGTGACTCTGTGCTTCTTTGAAGGGCCCTGAGGACAAGGGACTCTGGTTCTGAGCCAACAGAGGCCTTCTTCCAGTTAGGAGGGGAGCAGTAGCGACATTTAGCCAAACAGGTTGGTGCAATCTGTTTGCAAGAGTTGTCAAGGTAACTGGATTTGAGCTGCTTTGGTCACAGGGATTGGGAGAGTGATGGGGTTTGGGTTTTTTTTTCTTTCCTGCCTGGTCTTCCATCTAGTAAAAATGCAGGATTCCAAGGGTGCCAAGAGATTCCTGCACGCTACTCACTCTTGTTTGGGGGCAGGGTGGAGGGTGCATCAAAACTCTATCTTTAGGGCAAGCCCCCTCTCCTAGCTGCACAGAACCCCTGGACACACTACACATAGCAGGTCACCTTCCAGGACTTACCTGAGTTCTCAGGCCCACCTGGGAAGCCAGATCTTCCAAGAGCACAACCTTGGACTGCTACAAAGAGAGGGAGAGAAGGGGAGAAAGGCTGAACTTGGGCAAATTCCTCTCAGCATGGGTTCCTTCCAAGATTTGCACTCTGATCTGATCTGTTCTGGGTGGCTGGATAAACACTGTGCACACTCCTACGGGACAGCCTTGCTCCCCTGACACACAGACACACACGCTCCCACAACCAGCCACATACAGAGACACAAACATTCATAAACTCTCTCATTCCCCTGCTTTCAAGGAGGGATCTACCCAAAACAACCACTGGCCTCCAGGCCCTGTTTTGGACTCCAAGACAGACACATACGTGGAAATCGGAGCACAGCTACCACTGTCCTCTCCATCCAGCCGTATCTTTGTAATATCATGAACAAGTTGGAAAGGGAGGCGCCACAGAGAGGGAGGGAGGAGGTGACAGTCAACAAAAGCTATTTTTAAAAACCGTCACCAGGACTCATGTTTGCTGAGGATCAGGACAAGGCACTGAGGTGTGGGGGACACGTGGTAAATGAGTTCACGGTCTGGCTGTGAGACAGGCAAGTACAGGGACAAGGAGAGAACAGATAAAAGGCCCCACAAGGCAGGGGCTCTCAGGAGAGACGGGGGGGGGGCCCATTCCTGCCTCACCTTTGCTCACTGCCCCTCAGCCTGGTCACCCATAGTCGAACACGTCCACGCTTCTTTTCACCCATTCTCTTCCCACCGTCTGAGGCATTGAGCCTACCCTAAAGATGACTGTCACTAACACTGTGGAATGCTTTTCACCATAGGTGTGTTCCATGCTCCACGAGCTGCCCTCACAGCCTCAGGAGAAACTTAGTTCCCAGGGGTGCAGTCAAGGGTCCACGCCCGGGTCTACACAGGCATCTGCCCCTATTCCCTACCCAGACAGCATGTGACTTGAGAAAAGGCGATCTCTTGCATTTCTGTGAATCTTCCACAGCAAATGAGCTGGAGGAGGACTGACATGGTGACACCTCCCTGGCTGTAGATGGGCATGTGACTTGTTTGAAATACCAAACTGTATGTGCAAGTAGGGAGGCGAGTGAGAGGCAGTTGGGCCATGGGGGTGGGCAAAGTACAAGGTGACCTAGTCAGCTGGACTTTACCTACAAAACAGGAACAGGCACTGGGCTCTCAGTATAGCTCGGAGCAGGAACACAAAGTCTCCCCAGGTGGTCCCTGAGGAACCTGGCCTGAGGTACTGCTGGGACCAAAAGCATGTTTGAAAAAAACAAACAAGCAGGTGTGGCGCGGTGGCGTGCACCTGTAGTCCCTGCTACTTGAGAGGCTGAGGCAGGTGGATGGTTTGAGCCCAGCCATGGTCAGACAGGAGAGAAGATCGATAAGATCGAGCTATCCCCACACCTCACACAAACTACGCACAAATGTTCTCCAGTTTTGAAATCTTAAATCAAAAGGGCCTGGAGTGAGGAGGATGGTGGGTGGATCAAATTTCAAAGTTCTCCTTCTCCTTGCAAGATAGCAGCTCCGGGAGGATCAGTTAACACAGGCTGGAAAAACTTCTGAGCTCCTAAAGAACTTAAAGAACTCCCAGAGAACAGTACCTCCAGGGAGCCACTGAAAGGCCTAGAACTGGAAGCCTTTCCTCCACTCTCCTCAGAGAAGAAAGGGACGCTGAAGCTGACTCTTTCTTCTAAATCTGTCTGGGAAGGCTTCCTGGAGAGGGACTTCGGGACTATGTTGCTGTCTACTGGGTAGGTGCGGACAGTGAGTTCCAAACAGCAGCAGGAAAGCTGAGAGCTATCCCACTGCAGCCCCTGGTCAAGTGTGCCAGGGTGGAGAAAGGGCTCCATCAGAGGGGAAAGCTCTCAGCCTGAGCTGACGGGACCCTCTCAGAGCTGTCCGTGTTTCTCCCTCTTAGGAACCCCCAGGTCCCAGGCTGTGAGGCCAGCCCCTCACTCCTGCAATGTGTCTAAACCCTGCTCTCTTTTGGGAGAGGTGGGGGGAGGATTATGCAAGTCCTGGCTCCTTGGCAGCACCCCCACCACCGCCCCCGCTCCCTCTGCACTCCTTCCCTCAGCCGCCTCTGCACCTCTGAGCTGCACTTGAAAACCTCTCCCCTCACCGCATCCTTTGTGGGAGAGAAGTTGCTTAGCAGCAAAGCAGAGCAGGACGTGCTTATGCAACCGAAACAGCACGGGGCGGCCTGTGTGGTGCCTGCAGATGGAGGGTACACACTGCAGCCCCGTCCCAGATTCCAAAGGGAACACCATCCTGTTCCTCGTGGAAGACCCAAGGTCCCACTCAAGAGTACATGGCAGAGGACGCCTGCTTCAACTCAGTGGAGCCTCAGTGTGACAGAACTGACAGAAAACACACATGGAGAGACTTGAAAACACAGTGACTCACTGAGCGTGGGGTCTGAAGAGCAGGGAAACTGTCAAGCCCTGAGTGTGAGGAAGCGATCAAAGGCTCGAGCCTCCCACACAGACCCAGGTCCTTCTCCACCTTCAGAGTCAGACAAGGGACTCTCCAGGCCAGGACACCAGCAGTTCATCCCCTCTGGGCTCCCTTGCACACTCCTGCACGGATTTGAGTGAACTGTCTGCAGCCCCCACTAGGCCTCCCTAGGCGCTGAGGAGGAGGTGACATGGCATGTACACACGAGGTGGGTAGCTGACAGCCTGCTTTGTTCTGCAGCTTCTTACCTTGATGTAGTTGATGAACTCTGTCAGGAAGCTGTGGGACTAAAGGAGCAGAGAAATCAGGGTGAGTGTCCCCCTGGCAGGAGCTGTAGGGGTCTGTGCCTACCTGCATGACTGTGCATCCACCATCTGTTCCCCTGAGGGCCGCATGCCTGTGTGCTCGCCCAACCACCTGCATGTGCCACCTGCCCGCCTGCCTGCATGAACAGCAGAGCCTCCCAGGGTGAGGGTTTCAGGGCACCATCTTCTGCTGAAGACAAAGTCTCTCTGGCCACTAAAGCCTGCGGTACTGGCGCCTACCTGCCTCTCACTGCCCTGCCAGGGGTGTCTGGGATGGGGTGGCTGGCCTTGGGTCTAGCACAGGCTGTCCTGATGAGTGCAGGGGGGTTTCCCAGGGGTGGCAGGCCTACCTGCTCCTCAGTCATGGTCTCGCCCACACCCTCCTCCTCCACCACGAAGGCCTCCTTCAGCTTCAGGTACTCCTCATGCTCCCGCTGGGCCTGCTCCTCCCGGGCCTTCCTCTCCTCCTCCTCCTGTGGATGCAGAGGGAAGAGTCGGGGATTGGGGGCAGATGCCCACCCCATCCCTGCTCTGGTTGCTGCTGCCCCCACAGGGCACCAGAGCATACAGCCCAGCCCTTTCTCAGGGACAGGGCTCCTTGAAGACCCCATCCCCTCTCCCCCCAGCTGCACAACTAGCAGATGCCCCTCTTGTCCTCAGCCCCATCACCACCCAGACAAATGCTGCTCAACCCCTCCCCCTGCCCTCTGTGCTCAGGGGGCATACTTAGTAAAATCTCTTGAAAACCTTGCCATGACCCCACACCACCATGCCCTCCAGTCACCCCCACCCTCTCCCTACACTGTCACATCCAAATTTCATGAACACCCAATTCACCCAGCCGGCCCCCTCCAATCTGGTTTCCGTGTACACAGCTCCACTAAAACAACTCCTGCCACAGTCTCACTCATGCCCTCCACTCACCAAATCCAAAGGACAACCTTCAGGCCTCATATTGATCCCTGTCCTCTCAGTGGCGCTGGGACATAGCTGACCATCCTTTTCTCCTGCCTTGGCTCCAGGGCCACATTCTCCTGATTTCTTCCTGCTCCTGGCCATTCTTCTTGCCTCTGTCGTTCAGCCCTGCCCCTTCTCTCTCCTCCACTCTCTCTAGGCCACCTTGCCCATGCCCACAGCATCAACGTTTTCCTTGCCAGTGACTGCCACAGTTGTATCTCTACCCAAATCTCTCTTCCTGAACACACAACTGCCCACGTGACACATTTACTGGGCCATCTCACAGGCACCAGGCAAACCCTGTGATCTACTCCCCCCATGTCTGGTCCTCCTCCTGGGTCCCTGGCTCAGTGGATTACATAGCCATCCAGCCAGTGGCCCTGGTCAGAAATGAGGTCCCATCGACCACTTCTTTCTCTAGCTTCCGGAAAACTCCTTGGTCTGTCCATGTTGCTCCATCATCACCGCCACCACCTAGTGCAATAGCCTCTCTCAACTCAACCCATTTTTCAGAGTATTGAGAAAAATCTTTTTAAAAACATGAAGCTCTGGGAGGCAGAGGCAGGAGAACTGCTTGAGGCCAGGAGTTCAAGACCAGCCTGAGCAAGAGCAAGACCTCAGCTCTACAAAAAACAGAAAAATTAGCCAGGCATGGTGATGCATGCCTGTAGTCCCAGCTACTCAGGAGGTTGAGGCACAAGGATCGCTTGAGCCCAGGAGTTTGAGGTTGCTGTGAGCTAGGCTGATACCACAGCACTCTAGTCCAGGAAACAGAGCAAGACTCTGTCTCAAAAACAAACAAACAAACAAAAAAAAACTATCAAGATCATCAAAAACAAGAAAGTATGAGAAACTGTCATGACCCAGAGGAACCTTAGAAGACATGACAACTAAACGTAACATGGTATTCTGAATGGGACCCTGAAAAAGAAAGCGGATAATGGATACTGGGGAAAAGCTAATAACATCTGAACAACACGTAGAGTTTAGTTAATGACAACGTGCCAATATTAGTTGTGAGAAATGTACCACAGTAGGGAAAGATATTAAGGATAGGGGAAACTGGGTACAGGGGAGAAGAGCCAGGATATTTAAGATGCATTAAGATCGATATTCAGAAAAGTAAAAAACCCTCTCTGCGAATGCCTCCCTGCCACTGTGCTCTGCCCACCAGCTATAGCACCCACAAACAGGTTTCCTGCCATCTAGGGTCCTGGAGCAACAGGACAGTCAAAGGCTACAGGTCCCGCCAGTTGGAGTAGGCCTTGCTCTTACCCTACACACCCCACATCTTTGTGCTATTCCCTTTCTTGGGAACCTGGTTCTCAGACCAAAGGAAGCATCTGGCAAATAAACATTCGTTAACCACCTTTACTGAAATGACCCTTATTCCCTGAGCACCTTCTCTATGCCAGGCCCTCAACGGATCCACCACCTCTTACAATGACCTTTAACAGACTCAAGGCCTTAGGACCAGAGACCCCTCACATCTGTGCCCTCCCCTCCTCCTCTCCTGGCTCACTCTGCCCAGCCACCCCGACCACCTCAGTGTCCTTCACATGCTGCAGGCACACTCGATGGTCATGTGCACAGCAATCCTCACCTCAGGTTCTATTTTTCAGCAGCAGCTTTCACAGGCTATGTCTAGAGCCCGGGGACCAAATAAACCAGGGCCAGCCTTGTGCCTGGTCCATGGCCCACCTTTGAGGTTGGAAGTATTGAGGAGCTGCATGGGAAGCAAGGCTGTCTGATTAGGGGTTAGAAGTCAGGGTCAGGGGTCAGCCTCACCTTCTGCTCCTCCTCCAGGCGAAGCCGCTCCTCCTCCTTCTTCCACTCTGCCTCACGCTGGGACTCCAGGCGTTTCCGTTCCTCACGTTCAGCCTCCTCTGCCTGGAGAGAGGCCTCAATGGGGCATATTTCCCACACTCAGCTAGAGTGTGCCCATCTCTCAGACAGGCCAGGGAAGGCAACGCCTGGGCCAGGGCACAGGCCAAGGCTGTAGGTGATGGCCAGGCAAGTAGCAAACACCAGCCCGGAGGGCAAGGAGCTGGTGTTTGCTGCTTGGGTAGAGTCTGCCTTAGCAAGCAGGGAAGTCAAGGCTCTTTTCCACTTCCCAGAGCTGCACCCCATCCCTCCTGCTTGCCTCACGTTGAGCTTTTCGAGCTTGTTTCTCCTCCAGCTTCCGTAATTTCTTGGCTCCAATTTTCCCTGACGGGTGAGTTTCCACTGGCTTCTCGATGCCTTCTTCCTCCTGGGCTGGAGATGGTCAAAGAAAGACAGTTGAGGTCCTGGCCAGAGAGGATGGTGACAATGGATCTGCCCTCATCCTTCTCTTCATAGGGGGATCCCCTTCCACCCACCTGTAAATGTCACTAGCCCAGCTCTGTCCTCCACAGACATCTGCCATGGATGCACGTGTGTGTGCATATGTATGTGAATGCATGTGTGTGTTGAGGGTGGGAGAAGGGTGAGGGGACCGTGGGGCAAGGGAACGGAAGAAAACTTTAGATACTACAGAGCTGTAAAGAGGGAGGTGCCAGCTTCTAATATCCAAGTGTCTGATGATCACAGGCAGGACTGTCTGGGCTTGCAGAGTTCTCTGGTTTCTGTCTCTGTGCCAAACCTCCAGGGAAGGACAGTTCCCCAAGGAATTTTATCCCAGCCTCAAATCTGAAATCCTCCTTGCTATAGTCAGGAGTTGCTGAGGGTTCTGGGCTTAGCTTTTGGCCAGGATTATCCCTTTGTCCCACCAAAGCCAGGCCAAAAAGACAGCTCCAACCAGAGGACTACCCCAGGGCCAGCTGAAAGTTAAAGACCCACTGATGTCTGAGCAAAAAATGGTGTCTGAACCCAAGTCTGAGACAGGAGGGATGGCACAACAGAGGGCCTCTTTTTGAGCCAAAGGGGCTAATCCCCAAGGGTACAAGGCAAAAGCCCCAAATGCCCCAGTTTTTGGGAAAGGCTCAGATGCCCTGTCCTCAGGCTCAAGTCAGCCAACAAATACTGTAGAAAAGACATTCTTTCCCAGAATCCTGAGGGCTCTGTTGGTCTCCCAGCACCAGGAATATGGAGGCCTCTGTGTTAGCAGAATATCCGTATCCCCAAACCATTCTTCTGGGGTTACGGGTGACCTGACTCCAGGAACTGCAGAAGCTCTTGGCCAGGCACTCTGCCCCTAGGGTGAGGTCCTCAGGGAATGAGTTTGCCCATATCAAGAAAGGATACTGGAATATAAAGGATAGTCTAAGAACATTGTGAATCAATCTGAAGACTTCTGCCCTCTTACTTGGATACTAAGAGCCAAAATGAAGAAAGAGGAGATTGACCCAGTGAAACAGGGATCAGGACCCAGAACTATTGGCTCCCAGGACCAAAGGGCAGGTCCAAAGCCTCCCTCTGTTCCACCTGTGGCTCCCAGATGTCTCTCCCACACTGGGGCTTCACACCCTACTCCCCCACTAAGCTTTGCAAACTCCCTTATCCTCCCCTCCAATCCAGCCCCCTTCCCTACCAGGCTGGACCCCTCTCACCTGGGATAACAGCTTCATCCTCGTTCTCATCCACTTCTGCCCAGGCCATTCGCTGGGCTCGATGCTGGGCCTGTAGGCGGCTGCCTAGGTCCCTCCGGCGCCGGGGCCTGCCTCCAGCTCTCTGCTCTTCAGCCTCCAGGGGCCAAGGCTGGGCCACCCGGCCTGCTGCTACTGGCTCCTCCGCATTGTGCAGTGGCTCTTGGCCAGCTGTAGGGAAGAGAGGAACAATGATGCTGCCAGGCAGTCCAGCCTGCCAGATGGCAGGGGAAGCAGCAACTGGGAAGCTGCTTCACCCTCCTCTGCTCGGTCTCCTTCCAGGCTCCTGCTGCCCACAGCAAAGCCCCAACTTCTCAGTCTGACCAGCAAGGCCTTTGCAACTAGGCCCACACCTTGGTTCTATGCAGCAAGCTCGCCCCTTCCCCCCTGCCTGTGTTGATACTTTTCTCTCCCGGAAGGCCCTACCTTTCCAGGTGGCCTCTCAGGAGATTCCCACCCTGCCGTCTCCAGGTCTCACCAAATGCCCACTGCAGGACTACGTTTATTTCTTGTCTAACACCATCTGTCATAGTTTCATCTGGCACCCCAACCAGAGTACAGGTCTCAGGGACTGAGTCTCCTCACCTAGGAAGCTTCGTTGGCTTTCTGCCTTACCTCAGGTTCTCTCTCCCTGCTCTCGGAGCATGCAGGTGCTGTGAAGCAGCTTGTGGGCCCAGGGAAAAGGAGAGATACATACACAAACCCATTTGCTGACAAGAAACAGAGGGGAGGGGATGACAAATGCATCTGTTCTGTGCCCTGGCCGATGATTCAAGATGGGGCGCAGAACAGAAGAAGGGAGGCCAAGGCAGCATGGGCGCTCTCCTTGGCGAGGAGGGGAGCGCTTGAGGGGGAGTTTCCTGGAGCCGCCTCAGGCTTCCTCCACCTCGTGGGCAGGCAGAAAACACTCGGATGCCTGCCTCCGGGCACCGGCTCTGGGGCCTGTCTGGGGAGGCTGGGAAACCACTGTGGTCTCCCTAATGTGCGTGAGGGAGACGACCCAGATGATATGGGAAGGGTGTGTCTGTCCGCTGGGGCTTGAGAACCCTCTGGGTCTGGGGCTGTGGAGGGCCCAGGAGGAGGAGAGAGATGGGGCGAGGCTCGCGCTTGGGGCCAGCAGAAAGGTGTAGGGGCGCTGCTACCCGGTTCCGAAGAAGGGCTCTAGCTCTGCGAAAGCCCCAGCAGGCCCTCATCCCGCACACATAAGCGCATGCGCGCGGCCAGCCTGACGCATGCCCAGAACCTCAGCAGCCTGGCAAGGCACGCCAGCGCATGCGCATGAGCCGCGGCACGACGGCCTACAAAGGCTCTGAAGGCCGGAAAACCTGGCCCCACCGAGCTTGGCGCGGCGGCATTTCCTACCTGCTGCCGCCCGGCCCCGACTGCAAGTCAGGAAGATGATAAAGCCGACAAGCAGAGCCGCCGCCACCAAGTACACCACGGGCGCCACCATGACGACAGACTCCCCGCGGAACCACCGCCTCCGCCCTGAGGCCCGTGAGCGCCTAAGCCCCGCCCATCGACCTACAGCCCCCTCCCTTTCCCCACCCTAGACCCCGCCCACTGCTCGGGTCCCACCCAGGCCTCACACTTCACTCAGAGGCCTTGATTTTTTTAAAATGAAGTATTGGCCTGGTAGGGTTGCTCACGCCTGTATCACGGCGCTTTGGAAGGCTGAGGCGGGGGAGGATCACCTGAGGCCAGGAGTTCCCGACCAGCCTAGGCAACATAGCGAGACTCTACCTCTACCAAAAAAACTTAAGAAATTAGCTAGGGTGGAGGGGTGGGGGGGTCGTGACCTGCACCTACCGTCTGGGCTACTCAGGAATCTGAAGCAGGAGGATCGCTTGAGCCCGAAAGTTCTCAACTGCAGTGAGCAGTGATTGCACTACTGCATTCTAGTCTGGGCGACAGTGAGACCCTGTCTCTAAAAAGTAAATAAATAAAATGAAGCTTTTGGGGTGTAAAAAACCCATAATGTTAAGAGGAAATTATTGCACAGTTATGTGCAGTAGACAACATCTATGTTATGTTTTAAAACCATCAACCAAGATCGGGTGTGGTGGCTCATACCTGTAATCCTGGCACTCTGGGAGGCCGAGGTGGGAGGTTCATCACTTGAGGTCAGGAATTCGAGACCAGCCTCAGCAAGAGCAAGACCCCTGTCTCTACTAAAAAAAAAAAAAATAGAAAGAAATTAGCTGGGTAACTAAAAATATAAAAAAGTTAGCCGGGCTGTGGTGCACACCTGTAGTCCCAGCTATTTGGGAGACTGAGGCAGGAGAATCGCTTGAGCCCTGGAGTTTGAGGTAGTTGTGAGCTAGGGCGACGGAGGCTAAGGTGACAGAGCGAGACTCCATCTCAAAAAAAAAAAAAATCTTGTTCAAAAGAGAAAACTAAATTTAACTTTTGCATCAGTTGTATTATTACTACTACATTTAATTTTAATAAAACCTTTTAAACAAGCCCATCTAATCTCAATTAGCTTTGGCCACACAAGATTTCTACAAATCTTTTATAATCTCTTATAAAATGTTTTCTCATTTTCTTTCTTTCTCCAACTTTCTACATTCATTTAGTTTATTTATCTCATTTACATCTATTTTATTTATTTAATTTTATCAGCTGAGCTTGGTGGCTCACACCTGTAATCCTAGCACTTTGGGAGGCTAAGGCAGGAGGATTGCTTGAGGCCAGGAGTTCTAGTCCAGCCTGAGCAAGAGCGAGACCCCATCTCTACAAAAAAATAGAAAAACTAGCCAAGCATGGTGGTGTGTGCCTATAGTCTCAGCTACTCGGGAGGCTGAGGCAGGAGGATCACTTGAGCCCAGGAATTTGAGGTTGCAGTGAGCTATGATGATGCCGCTGCACTCTAGCTTGGGGTGACAGAGCAAGACCCTGTCTTCAAAAAAAAAAAAATGATATATTAAAAAAAATTTTAACAATTTTTTTTGAAAAATTGTTATTAGACCATAGACAAATCTAGCTATCATCTCAAGTTAAATTTTATATTAACTATGTTTATATTGCTGTATGTTAGGCAAGTATCATAAAAGCAAGAACCTTAAAGTTAAATACATATATATTTTGCTGATAACTCAGAAGACATAGTTATTTTTATTAAACCAACAATACTGAATGAAGTCTTATTTACCAAAAGACTCATTCAAGTCACATGAATTTGAAAAAATATTTGGGCTTATTTATTTAATTTATGAGTACTCATTTATCTTTAAGTTAATTTGGTACCATGTAGACAATATACAAATATATGTATAGACATACATGTAACATATAGATACATGCACATGTACACATGTATGTATCTAATACCCAAAAGATTAAGGAGTTCACGTAAAAGAGTAGAACTTTTGACCTGAGAGGAACCTGTCCACCCACAACTCTTGGGGTTTCATGAGGAAAATAGATTCTTCCTAAAAAGAGTGGTACTTTCTGTGTTTTCCTCGAGAAGTCCCAGGGTTGTTAGAAATCTTTAGGCGCTTCGTGAAGCATTGAGGGCAGCAAGAGGAAGGAGGGACAGACAGAAGTAAATGGAAGAAGAAGTCTTACAGGCAAATATCATGTCACCAAAAGGAGAAGCAGGCAGAGGGAACACATACAGTTAGCAGAGATTTCAGAAGAGAGAAATTCAGTTGACTGAGAAGCATTTAAAAAAGAGAACAGAGGCCTTCAAAAATATATGTATACATATATAGCCTAAATATCAACTTGTAATTAAGTTGAATTTTGACTATGGAGCTCTTTAAAAAGTCTTGTTTATCAGGTTTTAGCTGGGCAAATGGCACACTTTCCTATGTCTTGGCTTTTCCTTTTTCTTAACTCTGTTTTAAATCTGATCTCAGCTGGAATATTGCTTAGATAAATCTCTGGATATTTATGTTTCAGAGACATGATAAGATTTACACTTCCAAGTGACTCTAAAAAAAAATATTTTTAGATGCAAAAGTCCAAACTTCCAAAGGTATACCTACTTTAATTGTGATTCAAAACCAGTAAGCCTTTTTATGACTTATAACCAGACACAAGAATTATGTCCCCAAAGAGGGTGTAAAAATGCTGTCCTCCTCAAGATCTGAAATTTCTTCCAAAGATAGCCTAAGAAAGTAGGACCCTCATTATGAGCAAGGTAGTGAAGGCTGAGATAATTAAGACACATTCCTGAGAGCCAGCACATTTGGACAGATATATTTGGACCGCCAGCTCCACTCCCAGTTGGCTGCCTGACATACACCTGACAATTTGTGCCCTCCAGGGTGGTGGAGGCTGGAGAATAAATTCACTGGTTACAAAGCTTCTGAAGAAATAAAACAATATAACAATAAAAAAATCCTCATTTTCTGGGGGTTCCCATATATACATTAAATAAATTTGATAATTTTCTTTCTTTCTTTCTTTCTTTTTTTTTTTGAGAGAGTCTCGCTTGTGTTGCCTAGGCTAGAGTGCCGTGGCATCAGCTTAGCTCACAGCAACCTCAAACTCCTGGGCTTAAACAATCCTTCTGCCTCAGCCTTCCGAGTAGCTGGGACTACAGGCGTGCACCACCATACCCAGCTAATTTTTCCTATTTCTTAGTAGAGACAGGGTCTGGGGTCTCTCCCTTGCTCAGGCTGGTCTAGAACTCCTGACCTCAAGTGATCCTCCCACCTTGGCCTCCCAAAGTGCTAGGATTACAGGCGTGAGCCACCACACCCAGCCAATAATTTTCTCCTACTAAGACAAAAGAAAACGGAAAAAGAAATAAAACAATATGGAAGGAGAATCTTATTATGATTTTCTTCTTTATAACAAACCATACAAAGAGAGATAAGAAAAACAAGGGCCGGCCTGGCGTGGTGGCTCACACCTGTAATCCTAGCACTCTGGGAGGCTGAGGCAGGTGGATCGCTCAAGGTGAGGAGTTAGAGACCAGCCTGAGCAAGAGCAAGACCTTGTCTCTACTAAAAATAGAAAGAAATTATCTGGACAGCTAAAAATATATATATAGAAAAAATTAGCCGGGCATGGTGGTGCACGCCTGTAGTCCCAGCTACTCGGGAGGCTGAGGCAGTAGGATGGCTTGAGCCCAGGAGTTTGAGCCATAATCCTCTTGAAAAAACAAGTCCTCTATACGAGGATTTCTACCTAATAAATATTTCTGCAGCTTCCTCTAAGTTTAAAAGCGTATTTCTTTAATTTGCTTTTTTTTTTTTCACTTACGCCACAGTGTGAGAAACAGAGGTAGCCTCACCTGGCCTGGATGTGAAGAGAAGCTACTCCCCATCCTGAATGATCCATTTCTTGGCTTTGGAAAGTCACCTATGCAATTATAGATGTCAGTTGCAATTTTACATTACAAAGTACCTACTATGTGCCAGGCACTGGGATTTAAAGATGAGATGGTGCACAAAAACAGATGAGGTTTTTACTATTGTGATTTCTAGAGGAGAAAATGGAATAATAAAATAAACCCATATATATCTGCAGTGGGGATATTGCTATTCCTCGAGGAGCCCAGTACTATGAGCACAGGTAAAGGAGAGGCCAGGGAAAGTTTCCTTGAGGAGCTGAGGCTCCAGCTGCCTGAGATCCAAGAAAGGCACCCAGGTAGGGCGGGCCATTTTTTTTCTCAGGCTCCTCTGGGTAGGTGATGTCCTCCAGGCCCTTCTCTGCCCCCAAATTCCCATAGCCACTCCTCCAAGGGCTCTACATGAGTCGATGGTGTTTCTGCTTCAATAACAGAAACAAGCCATCAGAATGACAAAGAGCCCAGTAAGCACAGATCCCGTCCCCCCTTTCTGGTGCAGAGGCAGAGGTGGCCATTCAAGAGCTACTGCCCCAGGGTTCCAGGCAGCAGGCAGAGTGCTGAGTCTCTGGAGGAGGCAGACAGATGACTTGCCCAGTGCGGTTGTCAGCAAAAGTTCAAGGCCTGTGTCACAGGTGGGTCTGTTGGGGCACTTCCTTCTCCTTGCTGTGTCGGGGATGCAAATTACAGAGCCGAGCTGGCAGGTAAGGAGGGGCTCAGGAAGCGGGGCTGAAGGTGAGGTCAGGATGAAGGTTTGGGAGCCCTTGCCTCGAAGACGGATCTCTGAGACAGTCCAGGAGAGCGCAAACCCCCCAGGGCACAGAGCCGCTGTCGGCTTCCCTTGGTGCCCCATCGCAGAGAGGGGCGAAAGCAGGGGTGGGCGTGGTCTCTTCTGGTCTGGAAAACAGCATCCCTAGGTGGAAGGGGCGCGTCTTTCGCACTAAAAACCTCAAGTCTTGGGAAGACCCCATCAATTTGGATGCAGGCGGTTGCACAACCTGCGCGAACCCACGCGCCGGAGACGCGTCTCGGTATCCCAATGGGCCGTCCTGGGTCCTCAGACCGGAAGTCGAGGCGCCCTCTTCCGCCACCAGCCGGAAGTGTCCCTACACTCGAGGCTAAAGGGCTTCCGGTGGTTCTCCTGGGTAGCTAGCGGGTTACCATGGCTGCCTCCTTGGCCGGGAAGAAGATCGTGTTTGTCACCGGGAACGCCAAGAAGCTGGAGGAGGTGCCGGGAGGGTGTAGGGGGCCGGCCGGGAGGCGGCTGGGAATAGGGTAAAAAGGGGGCTTCCAGGCGGAGGGAAACACGCAGGAGGAGGCGTGGTGGGAGAACACTGAGCTCGGCTCGCAAGGATGGGGCAGGACCGGGCTGTGTGGAAGGGCTTGGAGCGCCCCGGGATTGACGAAAGGATGAGGCTCTTGACAGATCCCGGCACAGGGCTTGTGAGGTCAGCGGGTGGGGGAGCCGGAGTAGTGGCCGGGAGCCCTTAGAACCTGCCCCAAAGGTCACTATTGAGTTAGACCCCATACCGGGGCCCCGACACCTTTCTGGGACTGATCCAGATCCCGCTGCTGGCCCGGGGTGGGAAGTGGCAGGGGCCAGGAAAGGCGTGGGGCGGGATTCCAAACTGAGCGAGCGGTCCACGCCCCACCACGGTCCAGAAATGTCCCAGCCTCTTTCTGCATCTGTGAAAAGGGGATGATGTGGGACGTCTGCTTCACATCGCTATAGAGAGGAGGTGTAAAGGAGGCCTTGGATCGGAAGTTTCTGCTACAGGGACTTTGTGGCTAGCTGAGAGGACTGTGGGGGTTGTTAGAACGTCTTTGGCTACAAGTAACAGACACACAGGGAGCTCATGTAAGCCACCACGTGTCTCTTGCAGGAATATGATGTTATGGTGTCCCACAGAACCTGAGGATTCCCTCAGGGGCTGTCCCGTCCTGTCCTTGTAGTTTTCACTGGATGCTCCTTCCTAGCCTTATTGGGATTTTTCTTCTTTCTCCTCAGCTGGTGGAGAGGACAGTCAGGCTTCTGCCAAACATCAGCCCCTGCCCAGTCAGCCATAGCCAAGGAGATTGGGTCATGTGTGGGGGATCAGAGGATGAGACTGCATATGTTTGAGGCAGACCAATGAGGTGCAGTCACTCAGGGAAACTTCATTTGTCCTTAGCATAGGGACAGATGGCATTTCTGTGCCAGGACAGAATGACCTTCTCAGGAGCCAGAGCCTTGTGCTTATTAAAGGTTTGGGATTCTGAGGCCAGACCAGTCAAGCAGACAGTGCCACCCTGAACAGAGCCCATGTGGGATGGTGGGAACTAGACCCCAAACCTCTGGCTGAGAACATTGCCTTCTCACATTTAAAGAAGGGGTTGGAGTAGCCATGAGAAGCTCTTTGGAGAAGATGGACTTGAACTTGGGCTAGAACAGGGTGTCTTAACTCTTTTCATCCCATGCTATGCCATTGGCAGACTGATGAAGCCTGTGGACCCTTTCTCAGGAAAATAGTTTCAAATGTACAAAATAAAATACATAGACTTACGAAGGAAATCAACCATATTGGAGTGTAGTTCTCAAAATATTACAAATATTTGTGACCTAGTTATATATAATTTATTAATGCATTAAAGGATTCATTCTCACAATGCATATAATTACCTTAATTTAAAGTAAATGATACTTTGAGATATCTGCAAAAATTATAATGAGATAAAACAACATCTTTGATTTTAACAGGTTTAAAAGTCACAGGAACTACTAATACTATTTTGTTGTTTTTATTCATAATTGAAAGAGGCGCTATGTTTCAGTGAGGGGTTAGTAAAAATAAAGAGGTATTTTTTTTCCCATCCAAATTTGCAGGCCGCCCAAATTCTGAGTGACCCCTGATAGTGAATTCCTGGCCTTAGAGGATGGATAGGGTTTCTGGGAGCACTGAGAAGAGGGTGTTCTGGATGGGGGGTTAACACAGGCAGAGATCTGAAGTAGGAGGGGTAGAGAAGGAGGAAGACGGAGGGGCTGGCTTGTTGGAGTGGGACCCTGACAGCTGGGGTGGGGCTCCTGGGCCTGACTTGGTAAGCTTTGGGGGCCTGGCCGGAGAGTAACTGGTGAGAAAGGTGGATGGCAGCTCATGTAGTAACAGGGGATTATTAGCAGATGGTGATAAATGTTCTTTCATTTTGCAACAGGTCATTCAGATTCTAGGAGATAAATTTCCATGCACTTTGGTGGCACAGAAAATTGACCGTATGTCTCCGTTTCATTTTATTTTTAAAAGAGGGTTCAATTTCTCTGTCTCCCTGTGACCTGACTCTGTGTATCTGTTTTCTCGACAAGTGCCAGAGTACCAGGGGGAGCCAGATGAGATTTCCATACAGAAGTGTCGGGAGGCGGCTCGCCAGGTGCTTACCCTGTCCTTGTCCCACACTTGCTCCTCTTGTCCAGGTGGCTCCTGGGGCCTGTGCCTGCTGGGTTCGGGTAGAGGACAATAGAGTACGCACAGTTTGTGGTGACTTCCAAGACCTGCCCAGATCCATCCAGGCTGGGGGCAGTTAATATTGGCCTTGGAACACTGCCTTCCTTTCCCAACCTTGACTGCGTGATGTCTCCCCCAGACCACCACCATACACAGACTCTCTCCCCTGCCTCCTCCAGTTCTTAGATAAATACATTCCAGCCCTACATTCTCCCCCCACACACATCCCCCCTGCACTCACACCCCTCTGTGGAACTGAGAAGGAGCACATTGCTTGGGTGTGAATCCCAGCTCTCCCGTTGCTGTGCCTGGAGCAAGCTTTACAACCTGCCAAAGCTTTGGTGTCCCCATCTCTAAAATGAAGATAAGAGATTAGCTGCTCTTGATATAAACCTCTGTCTACTGCTGGAGATCCGTGCTAGCTGTGAGCCTGGCTGGCCCCAGCCCGGGTGACCTGGGAGTTTAGGGTGGGGACAGAGCCTGCGGCTGGTAACGGGTCTCAGGGCTGCATGTTCTTGTGCTGCAGGTAAAGGGTCCTGTACTGGTGGAGGATACCTGTCTGTGCTTCAACGCCCTCAAAGGGCTCCCTGGCCCCTACATGTAAGTGGCCCCTCTCCCACCTTGCAGGGCCCCAGGCACAAAACCATCAGAACTGCAAGATGATTGGTTACCTGATATGGCAGGTCATTCAGGGTCTTGGCATCAACACCAATATTTCAGATTGTCCTGAGGAAAGATTAGGGAGAGGGGAGAGGCATGCCTTTCTTTTGTAAAGTGTGAGAATGAGAGTGTGTAAGTGGAGATGGGAAAGGGGACCTGCCCATTTGAGAAGTACATTCATGGGCAGATCACTTTCAGGAAAGAGAAAATAAGCAAGTTGAGATCTGAAAATTGATTTCCTTAAAACTGTCCAGTGCCCTGGACCCCCTTAGAAGGTCTTTGTGTATCTCTAGCGTACAAATACCCCAATTTGAAGACCCCTACATGGGGTTGGAGGTATAAGTGCTGTTGCTGGGTTTGGGGTATGTAGATCTTTAACTTTTGGGTGGCCAATCTCTTTGCTAGGGCAATTGCATCCATATACACTTATACTCACTGTGTATATTGTTCCACATCCTCACCAGCACTGAGTATTAAGACTTTCTACTATTTTGCAATTTCAGGAATGTGAAATGTTATCACATGCAGTTTTAATTTGCATTTTCCTAATTACCAGCAAGATTGAAGCCTTCATTTGTTTATTGATGGGCATTGCCTGTTTGTTTCCATTTCCTTTTTCCTGTTGGATGACTTCTCTTCATTTTTATTTGAGACATTCTCTTTCATTTCTCCTTGGCTGTGCATAGGGCACATCCCAGGTAAGAAGGTGGTAAGAAGATTCTTGTGCTCCTAGTGTCTGACTCCCCTTTATTTCTCTTACAGAAAGTGGTTTCTGGAGAAGCTAAAGCCTGAAGGTATTATCCCTTTTGTTTCTTCTCTTGGATCTATTGAGAATGAGAGCCTGGAGGTGTTCTAGGGAAGGGGCCCCAACGAGTAATGGAGTCCCAGGTTCTGCCCCTACCATGGAACCTCAGTTTCCCCATCTGTAACCTGCAGCTCACCCTGTACTCGAGAGAGCATTTGAGATGGAGAGGACTCGATGGGGCAGGGGTTCTGGGAGCTGTGGGGTTGAGGGACAAAGGGGCTGTAGTTAATTCTGAGTCTCAAGAGGGACTTGGCCCTCCCTAGTGACTGCCTGTGTATGCTTGCCTCAGCTAGGGCCTGCCCTGGGGATTTGGGGGCTGCCTCTCCTTGGCCCCAGCAATGCATACCGTGTCACACACAGTTGCAAGCCAAAATGTTCCCTTTTAAGGTGCTTCTAAAAACATTTTATAGGCCAGGTACTGTGGCTCATACCTGTAGTCCCAGCACTTTGAGAGGCTGAGGCAAGAGGGTTACTGGAGGCTAGGAGTTCCAGACCAGCCTGGGCAATAAGCGAGACTCTGTCTCTACAAAAAAGTAGAAAAATTAGCCAGGTGTGGTGGCACACACCTGTAGTCCCTGCTACTTGGGAGGCTGAGGCAGGAGGATCATTTGAGCCTAGGAATTCGAGTCTGCAGTGAGCTATGATTGTGCCACTGCACTGCAGCCTGGGTGTCACAGGGAGACTCTGTCTTAAGAAAAAAAAGAACTTATGGAGCATTGCAAACATGTACAATAGTAGAATAATGACCACAAATATATATAAGTATTATTTATCAATTAAAAAAAAGAATAGTAGAATAATGAACCTTATATCCCTATTAACCAGCCTCCAGGATTATCAACACTAAGCCTATTTTGTGACATCTATAAACTCCCCCATATTTTTCCTTAGTCCAGTATTTTTAAAGCAAATCCCAGATATCACATCATCTGTAAGTTCTTCAGCCTATATTTCTAAAAGGTGAAAAATTTTAAAAGCCATTAACCAACTAAAATACAATCATTTCTTAATATTACACAGTCTATTTTTTGGATTTCCTTTGTTGTAGCAAAAATGCCTTTTACAGTTGGTTGGTGTTGAATTGGGAGTCAAACAAAGGCCACATTGCACTGGCTGATTTTCTGACTTACCGAAGTCCAAAGCCTTGTGTCGGCCTGTGCCAGAGGGAAGCGTGGATGCCCAGAGCCTTCAGTTTCAAGCCTAGCTCCTGCCTTGGGCTTGGCTCCCTCACAGGAGCCAGGGTGAAGCCGTCACTGCCCTCCCCACCGCAAGTTGGAGCCCAATTTCTTCTGTCCCCACCTTTGGTGAGCTTCTAGGGGCTCAGTGTGGCAGCTGGGCGGCACAGATGCACTGAGCCCTCCCTGCACCCACCCGCAGGTCTCCACCAGCTCCTGGCCGGCCACGAGGACAAGTCAGCCTATGCGCTTTGCACGTTCGCGCTGAGCACGGGGGACCCCAGTGAACCGGTGCACCTCTTCAGGGGCCGGACCTCGGTGCGTACCCACCCGGGCGCCGTTCCCCCGCGTGCCGCCAGGGGGCGCTGCGGCCGGCGACCGCCCGGTGTCTTCCGCTTGGCGATGGTGGGAGGGGTGTCCTGGGGCCAGAGTTAGTTACTGAGCGCCTGGCTGGGAGGCGCCCCTGGGCAGCGCAATTAGACGTGCTGTCAGTCCTGAAGCCTGTTTGACCCTGGGGCTGGTGTTTCAGGGAAATACTTGGCTAACAGCTCATGAGGCCTGATAGACCCAGACTGCAAACTGAAGGTGACAGGTCCCAAAGCTACCTCTGTAGCCTGGCTTCTCCAAGCTCAGCTCTCCTTATCCAACTGCCAAGGTGCTTGAGTGTCTTGCAGCCTTTCCAGCTTGTCATGTTCATATAGAGTCTTCATCCTTTGCCCAAACGCATGCCTTCTCCAGCTGCCGTTCAACACCCCGCACCTGCCTAGCAGACCCTTAGGTCCAGCTGCTTCTGTCAGGGTCCAGACCACCTTCTTGGCTGGCCTGCTCCCCCTGTGGCAGGAGTGTGCCTTCTGTCACATCACTCCTTTGTTCAGTCCCTCCTGCTCAGGGAAAAATCCAGAGGTTCCCCTGAGGGCTGCCCACAGATGTCTTGTTTTACCCTGCCTGGTTAAATTTGTTGTTGTTGGTGGTGGTGGTAAAAAACATAAAATTTACCATCTTAACCCTTTTTTCCCCATATCCCCTCAAATTGCTTTTTAACCATCTTAACCTTTTTAAAGTGTACAGTAGTGTTAGTTATATGCACATTGTTGTGCAACAGACGTCTAGAACATTTTCATTTTGCAGAACTGAAACTATACTCATTGAACAACTTTCCTTCCCCCACCCCAGCCTCTGGCCACCAGCATTCTACTTATGGTTTCTAAGAGTTTGACTACTTTACACAAAGCTGTGAGGAAAAAAAAAAAGTTTGACTACTTTAGATATCTCATATAAGTGGAATCATACAATATTTATCTTTTTGTGACTGGTTTATTTCATTTAGTATGTTCTCAAGGTTCATCCATGTTGTAGCACGTGTCAGAATGTCCTGTGGCTTTAAGGCTGAATAATAACTGCATTGTATGCATAGGTAGACTACAGTTTCTTTATTCATTTATCTGTTGATGGACATTTAGGTTGCTTCTACTTCTTGGCTATTGTGAATCGTGCTGCGAGGAACATGGGAGTGCAGACATCTCTTCAAGATCCTGTTTTCAGTTCTTTCAGATAAATACCCAGACGTGGGATTGCTGGGTCCTATTGCCTAGCTAAGTTAGTTGTAGTTGTCTGCTGCCTTCACAGAAATGTCTGCCTGTCTTGAAAAATCAGAAGCTTAAACAGCCACAGGCCCAGGTTCCTGCATAGTGACTGAATAGCAGCCGCCATGCTGGCGGGGCCTGCATCGCTGCAGTCCCCGCTGTCCCCAGCTTTGGCTGCTTCGTGCACTTTGTTGCTTTCCCACCCCCACTTTACTGCAGTAGCCTTGTTTCTTCGTTTTGTTCTGTTTTCGCCTGTGCACGCACAGCCTCAATCACATTGTCCTTTCAGCAACGCAGATATGCCAAGGCTTTCCCCATATCAGAACCTTTGCACCGGTGTGTCCTGCACCTGGAATGTTCTTGCTCTAGCCCTTTATGTGGCCAAAGTGTCCCCTCTTCACTGCGGCCTTCCCTGGGCTTCCCTTCTAAGTCACTCTGTCCTGTCATTCTTGAGCTCAGCACTCTGTCCTTCCCTTTAAGGCACTTTGCATTTGGTATTCATTCATTTGTTTGCTGGTGTGATGCCTGTTTTGCATAAGAGGTCCATTGTATGAGGGCAAGACGAGGCCTGCTGTGACCCCAGTCCTCAGAACACTGCCTGGCCCACTGTAGGTGCTCGAAAAACATTTATTGCATGGGTGAGGTTCAGAGTTGTTCAGTTACTGGCCTTGGTCACACAGCTCCCCATAGCAGAAACAGATTTTGCCTTTGGGTCTTCATGTCACTGGATTACAATTTGTTCTCTTTATAGCATTTTCATTTTGGAATTTGCCTATTACAGCCAGTACTTACTGAGCTCATTTATGTGTCGGCTGCTGTGCTGAGTACTTCCTATTATGGGATTTGATTTCATTGTTAGAGCCTCTCTGTATTTGAAGCAATACTGTAACAGTAGCAGGTATAGGGCTTGTCTGCAAAGTTGAGGGCTCTTAATTTGCTATTAGGAGAACATACTTTCTGTCCATTTTTCAAAGTTGGCTCATTTTTCTTCAATGAGGTCACAATTTGTCCAAGGTATAGAGAGGGAGGGTGGCCCCAGAGGTGTTGGTGGACCGATCAAGTACAGAGTTCCTCCCTGTGAGGGGAGAGCTGCCCCACTCTGCGTTTACTTTATGTATTCAGCAAACATTTGCGGGTACTGTGGACCCCTGGAAACTGCATTTTGAGTAAATAGGGTCTGATCAAATTCATAAACTAACCAGACTCAAACTGGGCTGTGGCCCTCTTAGCGCGTCTCCTCCACGCCCGGTTACACACCTGTCCTCTTTCCTGTGGCAGGGCCAGATCGTGGTGCCCCGAGGCTCCCGGGACTTTGGCTGGGACCCCTGCTTTCAGCCCGATGGATACGAGCAGACGTGAGGAGCCCCAATTTGTTCCCCAGGGTGTGGGGTCAGGATAGCTGTGGTCTGGCTCGGGTGGCTGCCCCGCCCAAGTGCAGGCATGCGGATGTGGGTGGGGGCAGGCTCTGAGGGTGGCATTCTGGCTGGAGGCACCTTTGCTAGGGTGGACACAAGGAATCTGGGTGGCCCAGTGCACGGTGTGGAGGAGGCAGCTGGGTGGAGCCGGGAGTGCCGGGCTCTCGGGCTCCAGCTTACCCCAGATCAGCTCCGCAGCCAGTTGCTGCCCCTCTCTGGCCTCGGCTTGTTATATATAAACATGATGACTTTGTGGGATGATTTGCTGTCTCCTCCATCTAGATTGGGAAAATGTTGGCACTTCCGCAGCCTCTGGTGGGCACCACCTTAAGCCCTCACAGTACCAGTTCTCGGTACTTCAGACTAATGCCCCCTTATTTACACGGGACGTTATTGGAATCAGGCCTCCCAGGCTGGGGGTCCATCGGGGAGTTTGGCCTGAGACCTCACGGTAGCCGGGCAAGGCTGAGGATATAGTGAAACAGCATTGTCCAAGAAGCTCTCTGGTGACAGAAACGTTTTGTGTCTGCACTGTCCAGTTGCGTTGCCGCCAGCCACACGTGGCTGTGGAGCACTTGGAATGGGGTTAGGCTGAGGGAGAGGATTTATTTTTATTCAGCTGTAATTAATTTAAACAGCCACAGGTGGCCAGCGGCTACTGTATTGGACAGTGCAAGTCTGAAGGCCACAGGTGGGTGTGGGATTCTCACGGCACTAGAGTCCTGGCACGGAGGACGGGCCCCTGGCAGCTGCTCGGGTCCTCCCGTGCCCCAGTGCAGCAGAGGAGACGGCTGTTTGCTCTGTCAGGCCCCACTGCTTCCTGTCAACAGACGACAAAGCTGATCAAACATGCAGCTCATCCCGTCCCCAGCTTCCCATAATGTTTTGGGCACATGAGAGCAACTTTAATATCCCTCCATGCTCATTAATATGGGTTTCTACCTCCAGGGGAATTTAAAACTCTAGCCAATTTTTTAAAAAGTAACTGGCTGCCAGGAGCTGGTGTCCCTTGCTTCCCTTTCCTGGGTGCTCCCCTTTCCTGGGTGCTCTCCTTTCCTGGGTGCTCCCTGAGCTTCGGGCGTCAGGGTGGGGTGGGGTAGAGTAGGGGGTGCACTTCCCCAAATCTGGGATCCCTCTTCTCTGAGCTGCTGCTGTCACCCCTCAGGTACGCAGAGATGCCCAAGGCTGAGAAGAATGCCATCTCCCACCGCTTCCGGGCCCTGCGCAAGCTGCAAGAGTACTTTGACAGCTTGACTTCTCCTGGGCCTGGACAAGGCCACTCAGGCCCAGGGTCTGGGGAGGGCTAGCCTGGAACCTCCCCCATTAGGCGGGCACCCCTCAGGGTTGCCCCTTCCTGGGGGTGTCGAAGCAGCCTCACCAGCCCTGTCTGGCTCTGCTTAGAGGAAGTTTGGGCAGATTGACACCATCCTCTTGCCTTCAAGGATTCAATGATCTCCCTACAGCCTCCAGGCGTGGGAACCTGAAGAGACCTTGGGTGTTAAAACTGGCCTTGGCAGGATCGAGGGTTTGAGAAATAACCGTGCAAACAGCCTTAGATGTTTTTAAAATGCAGCAGATAAAATTGCCAAATGGCTCATCTTTCCAAAATAAAGCAGGTATATCTGTTTTGAACCCTGCCGCAGGGAGGTTTCTGTCTCCTGAGTCCCTTGGTGGTGCAGGGAGCTTTGGGGATGGGGGTGGAGGTGGGGGGGGGTCAGGAGCCCCACTGAGTGGAAGGTGTCACATGCTGTCGTGGGCTAGAGTGTGATATCTCCACCGGCGTTCTTTCCTCATTCTTTAGGTCATGGATCATGGGCTGACCTCCTCCTCACCAAATCCACACTGTCTGCCCAGCCATGGGGGCTGCCCCTGCCCAGCCAGCCTCCGTGGTCTTTGCTGGGTGGGGTGGGCAGTGTGGAATGTCCCGTGCTTTTGCTTCATGCTGTTACACATTTGGACAGTGAAAATGTTGGTTTGTGATTAATGCCCAATTGTTTTTTTAAAAATAGAGACAGGGTCTCATTCTGCCACCCAGGCTGGATCTCCTGGGCTCAAGTGATCCTCACACCTCAGCTTCCCAAGAGGCTGGGATTACAGGTGCAAGCCACACCTCCAGGCTAATTTATTTTTTTAAGTTTTTGTAGAGATGGGGTCTAGCTCTGTTGCCCAGGCTGGTCACAAGGTCCTGGCCTCAAGTGATGCTTCTGCCTTAGCCTCCTAAAGTGCTGGGATTATAGGCATGAGCCACTGTCATGCTGTCCCCAAGTTCATTTTTATGGAGAAGAGGGGGATGGAGTTCTTGACCCCAGTTGGGTTGACATGCCACAGTTCAGTCTGGGGACTAAGACCTCTCAGGAGGCCCGGCTCAGCTGCCCCAGACCCTTGCTGTGCCCTAGTGAAGCCGTTCCCCTGGAGGGACTTTAGAGCCCATGTGACTTCTTTGCATTTCCTGCAGGTGATCCTCGGGTAAGCAGTGCCCAACCTCAAGGGAGGTCAGGTCAGGAAGCAGGTGGGGCTGGGGCCGCTCAGCCTGGAGGGTCATTCCCAGGCTTCTGTGCTCACAAGCAGCTCTAGAGAATTCCCTGCAGTCCCTGTTAGTCCTGGCAAAGTGGCCCAGGGCCTGGATCGAACAGTTCTGAGAACTGTTTCTTCCCCTACACTGGGGCCGTGTGCGTGGGTGAGGACAGAACATTTCTTCACTGCCCTCTTGCTGCAGCTGGGTGGTTTCCCAGAAGGCGCTGCGCCCCTGCCCAGCCTCCTGGGTAGGTGGGTGAAGTCTGGCTGGTCCTCAGACGTTCGGTTCTGAGGGCTTGCCTGCTCCTTGCTGGGTGATTCTGAGTGCGGCCCCACATGCAGGGAACACCCCGGCTCCTGGTGATGGGGCCCCAAAGAATGATCATGTGCCACCTGGGTGGGGGGGTTGGGCACCCCTCCCTGTTCGCTGCGCAGCTCCTCCAGAGTTCTGCACGCATGCAACACCTTCTGTTCCTTTTTTTGACTTTAGCTACTGTGATATTGTGAAATATATATTTGGTCTTTAACCCCAGTTTCCTGGTAGGCAACTCCTAGAATGCTTAGAATTTCCCAAGTAATGTCTTTGTGTGTGCTAATGGTTGACTGACGCTTTAGGACGGGAGCTGGTCACTGGGAAGCTGGGTAGCAGGTAGCTGGACACGAGACGGCTTCTGGAGGGTGTGACCTTCCCCACACCATGCCCCACGCATCTCTTTGTCTGCACTTTGTAACATCCGTTACATTAAACCAGTAAACGTGTTCCCCTCCATCTGTGAGCAGCTCTAGCCAATCAGTCAAACCCAAAGGGAGGGTTGCGGGAAGCCTAACTTGAAGCCTGTTGGTCAGCAGCTCTGGAGACCCAGACTTGTGACTGGTGGGAAGGAGAGGGGCGGTCTTGTGGGACTGAGCCCTCAACCTGCAGCATCTGAGGCTATCTCCAGGTGGACAGTAGCAGAATTTAATTGGACGATGCCCAGCTGACGACTGCTGCAGAACTGATTGTTGGCAGGTGGGGCGAGGTCCCCTTATTTGGCCCTAGAAGTCTTCTGTGTTGATTGTTGCCATGTGTGAGAGCAGGGGAGGGAAAACACAATTTGAGTTGGCTTTTCCACACAGCAGGGTGAACGTGCTCACACCCACCCTCGGCCTGCACAGGGGTCCCCAACCCCCACCCAGCACCACCCGGTGTACCCAGTGTAAGGAGGCATATCACGGCTGGCTCGTGTTTCTGTTGGGTTTGAGCACCTCCTGCCACTCATTCCTGCTGGGGGCTCCCTCTTCTCCTGATCGCAGCCTTTACCTATTTTCTACTGGAGCTGCTTTTTCTTGCTGGTTTGCAGGAATTCTCTGCATATTTTACATATTAGTCCTTTCCAGTCTTAGGTGTAGCCAATCTCTTCTCTCGGGCTGCTACCTTAGTCCATGGGGCATTTGTCAAGCCAGAGTCCTGGAAGGTGAGGTGACAGGCTGTCTACCACTGCTGCTGCTCCCAGGTATGCACAGGGCACCCCCTCAGCCTCAGGTCCGTATTCCCTGCTTCCCAGACCCCCTCATCCTGCCGTCTGCAGTTCCATTTCCCTCCCCCGACCTCGGCACTGTCACTGCCCTGGTGAGGGTGCAGCACCTGTAAAACCTCAGCTCCGCAGCAGCTGGGATAGTTAAAAACTGCTGCTCTGACAACCCCCGGCCTGTTCCCAGTCCCTGCTCGGCTCCCGTCAGGCAGCTTCCACTTGAGTCACTGGGCCCCTTGCTGTCAGCCCTGCTGGTCCCTCCACGCCGCACTGCTCGCTGCCACAGCCACAGCACCTCATGGGCCCAGCCCTCTCCTCTGGGCCCTTGCACATGCTGTTCCCAGAACATTGTCCCTGCAGGTCCTGGAAACGGCTACGCAAAGGCCTCCTGGAGCTTCCACGCTTCATGCTGGACCAACATCCACTGTGCAGGGTGGGAGGTCACAGCCCACAGGAGGTGCTCAACGAATACCCGTCCCTTCCACTCCACTTCCCCAGGGAGGGTTTTCCCTCCCCAGTGTGGGGCTGGCGTGGCGGTAGCAGGGACAGAGGTAGCACAGAGAAGCATAGAAACAAGAGCTTTATTCTCTAATGTGCACACAATGAGTTCCTTACACAATCAAGGAAATGGTTTCTCTTTCAGGCATTGACTCTTTTATCAAAAGAAAATCCATCCTGCTTAGTCCCAACCTGGGCAGTAGGTGCCCTGAGCAACGTTCGTGGCCCAAAGCTAAAGGATAATAGGGAGAGGGGTGGGCACACACCACTGAACCCCCACAATGCCCAGACGGCTAAGCCTGAGTCAGCCGGGTGAGCACGCAGCACAGCAACCACCCAGAGCCCGCCTCCCCACGCAGCCCCAGAGCCAGCCTGGAGCATGGGGTGGGGGGCAGTGGACGGGGTGTGCCCATGCCTGCCATCACGGGCCATGCTCAGCATCCATGACGTCCAAGTATTTGGCTTCAATTATTCTGGGCAGCAGGAGGTAGCTTGGAGAGGAGAGGAAGGAGGGGCAGGAGGATGAGCACAGGGACAGAGAGAAGGTGCTGGGCCCCTCGTGCCCGCTGCCTGTCCCAGCCCACCCACTCTCCCGCCCGAGGCTGCGCCCCGTACCGGATGGGGATCATGGCAATCATGATGAGGGGGAAGATCATCTTCATGTAGGGCAGGGAGCTCATGCCAAAGGCACAGAGCAGCAGCAGCTGCAGGATCTGCAGGCCTGTGAAGTAGTGGATCTTCCTCTGGGGCACCCTCCGGATGTAGTGCGTCGGGGGGTACGCGGTCTGCGGGCGGCAGGGACCAGGTGTGGGCAGGCAGAGGCTGAATCCTCACCTGCAGCCCTCCCTTCCAGGGCCAGGTGCTCACCTGCTCCTTGAGCAGCAGGGCCACACGCTGGAACAGCTGGTTGTCATCGAGGGAGGTGAGCGCGATGTAGAGGAAGAGGCCGTAGAGCACGGGCTTGGGGATCCATTGCAGCGGGGTGGGCAGCAGCAGCAGGGAAAGGCCCACCAGGATGCTGGCGCCCAGCGAGGTGAGCCGCGTCTCCTTCACGTTCACGATCCTGCGGTGTCCCAGGGCCAAGCCTCACCTCTGGACCCTCGTGCACAGGGTCACATCCCTCTCAGGTCTCAAGGGGCCCCTCACACTCACGTCTCATAAATGTGCCCGTTCTCCACGCGCTCCTCCACTAAAGCCAGCGCTCGCACGTGCAAGGGGGAGTGGGGGTAGGCGGCGTGGATCCAGGGCAGCCCAAACAGGGACAGCCCTGTGTTGATGATGGCCAGGAGCAGGAGGTCCCAGTGGTAGGCCGTGCCCTTCACCAGCCTGCAACAGGCGGGTACAAGGGCACTGAGCCCCCTCGGCCCCCAGAGGGTCGGGCCCCCACCCTTGCCAGCCCCCATACCTGTTCTCTGGGGCGTTAACCAAGGCGGCCACCAGGTTCTGCTCGATGAAGAAGAGCATGGAGAGCAGGAAGCCAAGGCCCATGGTGCTGCTGATGGCCCGCAGGGACAGCGAGTGGATCTGTGCCATCTCAAACAGGCTCTCACTGGGGTTGTAGCGGAACTTGCTCACTGCAGCAGAGGACAGGCCCCTGCTGCACCCGCAGCACCCAGGAAGCAGCCCCACGCCACCCTCCCCCAGTCCCAACTCACTCTCAATTTCCCGGAAACCGTAGGAGCTGATGAGGGAGAAGGCGAGCACCGAGATGGGCAGGGCGCAGTCAGACAGGACCTCGCGGACGCGGGGGTGCAGGTAGGGGCTGCAGACAGGCGGGTAGTCAGCGCGGTCTGTGGGCTCCGTGACCCTCCCCTCAGCCCTAGCCCCCTCACCTCTTCTTGAACTGGTAGAGGGTGTAGCCCAGCCAGAGCGTGCCCAGCATGATGAGGAGGCTGAGCACAGCGGTCGCCCGGCCCGAGTGCACGGCTCCCAGGCTGCCCGCTGTGCCCGGCTCTGTGGGGCTGGCTAGAAGGCTGGTGTTGAGGGCGGTGTTGAGGCTGGTGCCGAGGCCCTCCAGGCTCACCGGGGATGAAGCCCTCTTTGTGTGGTAGTCGTCCACTTGATCCCCGTAGTAGTACTTCCAGAAGACTGTGAAGAGGGCCCACAGGCCTCAGCCATTTGAGCTCTGGAAGGCCAGGGCCCAGCTTCCTCCTGCAGCCCCGTTGCCTTCCAGTAGGTGGGGCTGCTGCTCTCCGCCAGCCACAGCTCCCAGAGCAGCTCGACCAGGAGAGCACCCTCAGCTTGCGGCCGTCCTGTCGGCCTGGCCAGGCCACAACCCAGAGCCCCCTATCCGGACCTAGCTCCTCCTGAAGCAGGTGGCCACTGCTGTGCACTCACTTTTAGCCATGCCCTTGACAGCATCTAGCACGAACGTGATGGAAATGAAGAGGGCAATGATCTCCTCCGTCGACCTGCCAGGAGGCGATGGGCTTCATAAGAGGGGGTGTGCATGTGTCAAGGGGTGGCCAGACGCTTCCCTGAGGCTCCGCATGGCCCCTCATCTCCTCCTGCCACTAAGAGGACCTGGGCCCCAGGCCTTGCCCAGTGAGCCCACCCCAGCCCCCGAGGGCAGCAATATGGTGGGGCTCCCCATCCAGCCTAGGGGTACAGAGCCTCAGAGGCTGGCATGAGGCTGACCCAGATCCCCAGCTCAAGGGTCCCAGCAGCTCAGGGAAGGACCAGTCACCTCTTGAAGAGACTCATGAGCAGGCTGAGGTTGAAAAAGGCATAAAGTGCGAGGAAGAAACTGTTCCACAGGCCCGTCCACGCATAGAAGGAGTTAAAGTCCAAGCCGTAGTCGTCACAGATGACTCGAATCACTGCAGGCAGGGGGGTAGGGTGGGGTCAGGGCCCAGCCGGGACCAGGGACCTTGGGCACCATCTCCCGCCTCAACCCCACTGCACCCTGGATGTAGAGCGCCAGGGGCGCGGTTGTCAGCAGGATCACCAGCGGCTGCCCAGAGAAAAGCGCATACAGGAGGCCTCCGATGCTCTGCCCGGCGATGGTCTTCTGCACATCTGCGGGGGGGGGGGGGGGGGGGCGGGTCAGGCAGGCACCATGGCCCCAGGCCCTGTCTGGCACACCCCGCCCACCGCCGGCCCCTCACCGATGGCCCCATCTGTGTTCTCATCGTTGAGGGACCCAAAAGCAATCGTGGGCAGGAGGCAGGCGAAGTAGAGGAACAGAGTGGTGGTGATGTGCTTGCCCAAGGCCTTGTTTTTTCCGATAATGCCTAGGAATGGGGGGGCGGGACAGAGGGTGTGTTGGGGATGCAGGACTGGCACACACGTGGGCCCGAGTCCTGAGAACCCAAGCTCCGGATGGGTCACAGGGCACCTACCATCAGTGAAGTCCAGTGGGTACAGAGGGAACCTGCGTGCGATGTCCTCCCGGATGCCCTTCCCAAAAGGGACAAAGTCCTTGCACTTCAGGGGCTGGGGGAAAGGACAGAGTGTCTGTTAGCCCTGTCCGGCCCATGTCCCCTCCTGCCCATGCCACCTCTACCCTGTACCTGCGGGTATCTGTGGCCATGGAAGGAGACCACGCTGTGATCTTTCGTTCTCATCAGTGGACACTGGCTGGCCACGGTGAGCAGCTGTCTCTGATGCACCAAGGCCTCCTTGAATTCTTCCTCCGTGCGGGTCTCCAGGAGCTTCTGGCGGAAGGTGATGTCCGAGAACATAGTGGCAAATGTGCGTGCCACCTCCATTGCGGTCTTGGTGCTTTTCTGGGGGTAGAGGATGTCAGAGTCACGTCCACAGCCCCCGGGGAGCAGGGGAAGCCCTGCCCTTGCCAAGCACAGGTGTTCCCAGGCAGGTGGAGGGGCTCTCTGCAGGAACTGGCAGCAGGTGTTGTTCCCTCAAGTCCAGGCATTAGTGTGCCCTACCACAATTTCCAACAAGTCAGCAGGTCACCAGAACCACCATCGATCTATATTTTTCTTATGAACTCATGATTTCTTATAAATAAACTCAGATATTAATCTTGTCCTAAGCAACAAAAATCTGTGTAATCACGGACAATGAAATCACAATAGACAAAGGCATTTGCCCAGCTATGTTTCACCAGTGGTATTTGTACTGTTCACTGGTTTATTTGACTTTCAGAGGGGGGATCCAGGCCCATGAGGCCCTCTCCCTCTTGCCTGGCCAAGGTCAGGACTGACCATGAACCATGAACTCAGTGTCCAGCCCCCACAGCAACCTGCTCACCTCCCCAGCCCAGGTCCCCTGCTCTTGGCTGTGGTCGTGGGGCTCTGTGCACACCATGCTTCAGAACAAGAGGTGCACGGTGTCAGGGGCTGGCCGACCTGCCCGAGGCACCAGTCTAGCAACTCAGCTTTAGGATACAGCTGCTTCTGCCCTTTTGGCCACCCTGCTGGGGGTCACTCCTTCTGACCCATGAGCTACCCTTCCTCCTTTAACTTCCTCCCTCACCAGCATGGGAACATTTGGGGAGGTTCACAGCAAGTCTAGGAGATCCCTGGGAGGGACATTCCCCTCAGCAGCCCCTCTGCCCAGGGGAAGCCAGAGGAGGGAGGCCTGCACCAGAGGCAGGGGCAGAATCATCAAGAAGCTAATAGAAGCTTAAGCGTTAAGGCCCTTTTGAGGCTGTGGGAGGGGTCCTAGCAATCTTCTATTCAGGATTTTCCTTAAAAGAAGACTCCCCGAATTGAATCAGCTGCAGCCCTCACAAAAGCAGGGGGCCTCTGCCCAGCGGGTGTATGGCCCAGGATGGAGTATGGATCCTTGGCCAGCAAATCATAAAGCCAGCCAACTAGAAGGGTTAAGGTAGGGGGCAGGCCAAAGAAAGGCCCCTGTGTTTGAATAAGAATAATTGTAAAAAGCATTTCTTTTCAGTCAAGAAGGAAATACAGCCTCCTGGGCAACCTTGGAGCAAACCGAGACATGGCGGGGACTAGCAAGAACAGGCAGAGAGGAAGGGGAGGCCTTCAGAGACCAGGACTAGGGCCTCCTCTGACACGCAGAAGACAGGGGACCTGGGACCCTCTTCCCCAGAAAGTGGAGCCACCCTAAGACCTCTACTCACCATCTTTGGTGGGGCCAGCACCAGGATGACAAACCGAACCTCACAGGAATTTTCCCCCCAGTTCTGCGGGCGAACCAGGCGGCTGATGCACACGTGCCGCTTCTGCAGGGCCTTCATGGTACAGCTGGCAGGGAGAGGGGAGGGCACACAGCACACACTTGCCACCTGGGGAGCTGGGGCTCCCCCCACCCAGAACCCCTGACTTTGACCCCTGGTAACTGCTGTTAAGGCAGCAACAGAGACCAAATGGGATGCAGTGCCCCGACCCTCTCCTCCCGACAGGCGCCAGAGCAGCGGCACTTGCAGGGAGCCAGCCTCTGCAGGAACGTGGGACGCCCAGCTCCAATGTGACAAGTGGCCTGGCAACTCACATGATGCAGAGCCACGACTGCTGGTATCGCACCCCTGTGACCGTGGCAGTCACTCCCTGGATGGTATCCGACAGCAGGTGAACTAAGGACAGAGCGGAGTAGGGGGCAGGTCAGCCTGCCACCTCCTGACCTCCCATGACCTCCCCGCCAGCCCGGGAGACACTGTACCTTTCCCCTGCATGGGGGCGTCGGTAAAGAGCATGGCCATGAGCAGGTCCAGGTTGCAGTCAGGCTCGGTGTTGTTGGGGTCCTGAGCCAAGTGGCGCAGCATGGTTCGCAGCACGTTATCCAGTGAGGTGGCCGTCTCATTCAGGACGATGCTGGCCTGCGCCAGGAAGCCATCTAGGTCCCGGTGCGCACGGATCTCTTCCTTGAAGTTCTTTAACTTCAGGTACTGAGGGGACCCCAGGCACAGAACCACAAAGGCCCATGATTGAGACCACTGTCACTGCCAGGCCCTTCCCTTCATGGTGGTCCCCGGCTGCCCCTGCCCACTGGGACCAGCCCCAGCAGCCCAGCCTCAGCCTTGTTTGAGATCCTTGTTGGGGTGCTCCTGGAGGCGTGGGGACAGGAAAACAGCACAAGGAATCTAAGGGAAGCAGCCACCTTGGCCCAACTCGGGGCCTCGGGACCACGCTGCAGGCCGGGCCGCTCACCTTGCGAGAGGTGTGTAGGAGCACGCAGCCACCGTGTGCGGCCTCACTCTCTGCGGAGGAAAGGGGGAGGGCTCAGGGTGCCACCCAGCTCTTCGGGCCTCTCTTGGTAGAGTGAGGCCCTACGTGCCCCATCCCCTGCCCTCCCCAGCCTGTCCCTGCTACAGCCCCCATACCAGCCTGGGAGGGCTGCATCTCCAGGTTGACATTGACAAAAAAGCGGATGCTCTCGCCAGACACGATGGAGGAGTTGACGGTGTCAAAAACCTCATCCCCCAGGCTTTCTTCACGGGCTTCAAAGGTATCATCTGTGTCACTCCTGTAATAGTCTAGAGACCCAAGAGGCCACCAAGAGAGACCCCCAAAAGGGCCTGGCTGTTAGTGCTGCATATCAGAAGGAGGGGCTCCAAGCCCAAGGAATGGGGGGGGACTGTCCCCCTTGGCCCACTCTCCAGTGAATGGTGGGAGAGGCCCCCCGAAGGCTGGGAGGAGCCTCAGGCCAGGCAGGCAGAATACCTAGTCCTGCCCCAGGCCCATGCAGGGTACCCCTGCCCGGTGACTTTCTCCAACATTCTTTGGCTATGGGAACCGGGGCCCTGCATTGCTTCAGCTTGAAAAAAATATTTCCATTCCCCAAACTTTGGGCCAAACATGGAGTGCAGTGATGCGACAGGCCTGCCCTGCCCCTGCCCTCCCAGCACCCCCACGTTAGGGGACTCACGGGAAGGCAGAGCCACTATAGTACCTAGATGGCCACCCTCTCCTGCTGCCTTGTTGGCACAGGGTCTTAGAGCTTGTCAGAGTCCGGACATCCGACAGGACCCAGGAAGCAGAAGAGCCAGAGAAACAGGGACTGGCAGGGGACCGGGTTTCCGAGGAGGCCTCATCCCGCCCTGCCCCGTCGTGCCCCTCCCCCATGGTGGCCAGGGTGTGTCATGGTGCCCCTGGGATGCAGGACCTCTGAGCACAGTGCCCACCCCTGCTCCCCTTTCTCTTGGTCTGCCCCACAGCACAGCCTCCTACATGTAGGGTGTGTCCTGGCCAGAGGCACATACTCCTCTCTTCCCTGAGCCCCACCATGCTCCCTGCAGCCTCGGGATCACATCTGAGCAGGCCCTGCCACCCGTGTCCTGACCACCAGCTCCTCAGGCCCGTCGGCCAGCACCCCGGGCATGCCAGCTCCTGTCTTCCCAGCCCAGGGCTCCCCCCTCTGGAGGGCCTTGTTCGAGGCTCACTTGGAACCTTCTGCCCTGGGAAGTCCTCCTAGGGACCTGTCTCACTCTGGACCCTCTTCTTGATTGTTCTGTGGGTTCCCCACTTGTGGCTGCTCCCAGGAAAGGGGCCCTTGACCCCACTGATGCCTGATAAACACCTATGCAGGGCCAGGGACAGGTCAGCAGCACACCTACACCTGCCAGCAGTGACTCACCCTGAGTCACTTCCACTCCTGCCCGCCAGTTTCCTTGGCACATCCCTGTACCCCCAATGTCCTGAGCTCAGCCTGGGCCCCTCCCATGTCAAAGACCCCAGGGACTGGTGACTCGCAGCCCCAGGCCTACACAGTGTCCAGAGCCCAGGGAAGAACCATTAGGTCAAAAGACGTCTTCACTGCTTTTGTCATGGAGCTCATGACAAGCTCCCTCCTCATTCCAGGGCTGCCTTGTTTAAACTACCTGGTTCCCCCAGCCCAACCCGCCCCCACGTCCCCTCTGCCCCTCACCAGCACCCACTGTCCCCCACCCTGAACTCCACTTTTCTCAGCTGTAGCTCTCCCCTAGTTAAGGACCTCCCTAGCTGACGCTACCAAGTCAGGTCCCTGGAGGGCTCCTGCCATGCCATGTCCCCATCCCCCATCCCACAGCCCAGCTACATACCTAACTGGCCCACCAGCAGCCCGGCACACAGAGTCCCCAGGCCCGGAGCACATCACCAGTATGTCTATGCACTGTCCCACTCAACAACACTCTGACAGGCCAGCTCATGGGGCTAAGCACAGGAAAGGCAGCACAGAGCTCAGAGACATGGGGGGGACAGCTAGCCTGGTACAAGCAGGGACAATGATAGCCCCTCGCTCCGGGGCTGGGTAAGGACTAAGGGTTAAGGGGCATACACAGCGCTTGGCCTGAGGCTAGTCAGGTAACAGAGCAGGCGTGAGAGGAAACCAGGGGAGAACACCAGAGGGTGCGCCTGCCCTCCCAGGACCACAGGGCCACGAGGGGCCTGCCAGTGTCCAACCTCCAGGCTGCCCGCTCTCCTCACCACAACCTCTTGGGCGGTGGGATCCTAAGGCATTCCAGCACGAGCAGTGGCCCACAGACAGGTGGCCAATGCCATGGGGACATGGGTGGGTGGGCTGGGTGCCCTAGAGGCTTCTGACTAACAAGTTCTCTGTACACACACCCCCTCACTGAGAGGTACTCACTTGAATCCTCAAAGTATCCATTCTGTGACATGGTGGAAGCGTTTTCTGCAAAAGAAGCCAAAGAATTGTCACCAGCCCCATGGACCAGCCCTGGGCAGTCTCCTGTGCTCACCTGCACCCCACCCCACACCAACACTGCCATTCCTTCTTACCCTTCCCAGGGACCTAACCCAGGCCATTCTGGTGAGAAAGAGGGGGCAGGGGACACTCCTAGGGAGGCGGCCCCATGAGGAGGCAGGGGAAGCCAGCCCTAACGTAAGGAATTACATTTCTCAACCCATCTGCCGCAGCAGCCCAGGTGGGTGAGGGGCAAGGAGGAGAGATGTTCTGGGGATGTTTTCCCTACCAAGTTAGGAACAGTACCATGTTCTTTCATCTCAACTTTTCTGAGTGAATCCAACCCAGGCCGAGGTGGGAGGGAGGAGTCTGAGGGTGGCCTCTCAGCCTCGCTCTTCTGCCAAGCCCAGCACCTGGGCTCAGGTGCCGGCTGGCGCTCTCCTCTCTGCTTGTCGCTTCTCTGTCTCTCAGCCCCAGCCCGGGGGCCATAAACGCCCATTACTTGCCCAGTTCCTCTTACCCGCCCGCCCCGCGTGCCCCGGGTCACAGTGGGCGACCCAGCAACGGCCTCTTCCCCTGGGTCCCAGCCCCGGCCCCGGCCGCCTGGAGGCGGAGCCATTGGTCCAGAAGGGAGACAAAGCGGGGGTGGGGGAGCGTGTGCGGCACACATGGGTGGGGGCAGCCGCGCGCCCTCCCCGGGCCGGGCCCCGGATGGTCCGGGCTGTTTGTGCCGCGCCGTGCGAGGAAGGAAGGGACAGGAGGGGCCGCGTGTACGAGAGGAAAGAGCCTCCAGACTGGGAGACCCAGGGGGTCGGGGAGCAGGATGTGGAAGTACGCGCGGGGTGGGAGCCGGGGCTGCATCCAGAGGGAGGCGGGGCAGTAAGGCTGGCGCCCAAGGCCGCAGGATGGACGGCCGACACGGGGACAAGGGTCTGGAAGAGTGGGGATGGTGCACACTCCGCGCCCCATGTGCGGCAAATGGTCGCACAAACCCGGCTCCTGGCCGGGACCCCGGGCTGGTCCTCGGATGTCGGAGGGAGGCAGAGACCGCTGCGACCGCGCAGGGCACGGTCAGAGGCCCCGGGACCCCCAAGAGCAGGCGGGCTCGCCGCAGCGCCGGCGGGAAGGTGCCCGGGCAGGACGTAAAAGGAGACTTACGAGGCGGCAGCGCGGCCGGCTCAGAAGAGCCCCGGTGCTTCGGATGCTGGGAACCCCACAGCGCCGCCCTGCCCACTCCCGAGCCCCCCGCCCCTCCACCGGCCGCATCATTAGTTCGAAAGCTGTTAAGAAGTTCAAGTCGGCGACAGCACAGCGTTAACTAAATCAAGCGCGCAGCGCCCACAGAGCCGTCCCGGCCTCCCACAGCACCCGCGCACCCACCGGCGCTCTCGCTCTCCCACGGCCGCACTCGCACCCGGGCCGCTTCTCCCTGCCGAGAAGCCCCCACACCCCCTCGCCCCCGGCCCGGGCCCGCGCAGGCCCGCGGCATCCGCGTTCTCCCCGGTGTCCCCGACGACTCCGCGTCCCGGCCCAGCGCGCCTCGGCCGCCGGGACCCGGGCGGCCTTTCCGCCGCCCCCCGCCACGCCCGCGGGTTCAGGCACCCACCGCACGGCTGCAGATGGAACAAGCGCCTGGTAGCCGTGGCCATGGCCCGGGCGCTTGGCCGCCGGACGGCTTCCACACGCACTCACGCCCCGACTCCTCGCCGGCGCCCCGGACCCCAAACTTGGCGTCTCAGGCGGGCCAGCAGCGGGAGCCGGCGACACACCTCCGCGCCACGACTGGGTCCTAATGCCGCTCACACGCCCCGCCCCGGCGCAGGAGGCAGTGCCGCCAAGGGCGGGGTCCCGTCCGCCCGACCCGCGTCCTCACTCGCGGGAGGGCTGCTCAACCCAAGGCGTGCCGCTCCCGGGCGCCCGCGGCTACTTGGCCAGACCGCGTACCCCAGGCTCCGTCGGGCCGGTGCACACCGGACCAAGCGTCGCGGGGTTAGTGGCTGGGTGGGGCTGGGAAGCTTCTGGGAAGAGGCTCGATGGGCCCACGGACCACGGAGCTGTGTGACTGCGGCGAGTCCCGGGAGGGCTTCCCCGGCGTCCGCTTTAAGTGCGCGGCCGGCCCCTGCCTCCTCCCTTCAGCCGGGGGCCTCCGCAGAGCCACGCCCGCTGGCTGCCCCGCCTCCTCCGTTCATCCCGGTGGCTCGGCCGGTAAACCCTCTCCCTCCTCCTCCTCCTCCTCCAGGAAGCGCACCCAGACTAACTAGATGGGTGGGCGCGCATTCCCTGGGCTACGCCCTGGCCCGCGGAGCCGGCTGCTCTCCGGCCTCGGCCACGTCGAGTTTGCTAGCTACGCGCCTCGAAGCTTCTCTCCTGGCCTCGTCGCGCCCTCGTCCTTCTCTTAGGTCAAGGTCGTGGCTCTCGGCTTCTTTCCTTCCCAAAATGGCCCCGGCGCCCCGTCTCCCTTCCTGAATAGGCGGGAGCCCAGCCTGGGGACGCGCCTTTTCCGGCGCCTCGTCTCCTGCGAGCGGCGTGTGTATGTGCGTGTGCGCGCGTGTGTGTGTGTGTGCACGTGTGCTTGTGTAGGAGGCGGCGGTGCGCGGGCGGGCGCGCGCTGCGATGGTGTCTGGCAAATCCAGCCTGTGCGATGAACCCCTGGCCTGACCCTCGGTGGCTTCCCTGGAAATGATTCCATAGCCTTCGGGCCTCCGAATGCCCCAGGAACACACCCCTGCAAAGTGCCAACCTCCCAACCCCCTTCACATTCTGGCCGTTGGCGCTTGCCCCCTCACCCCCGCTGGGACGTTGTCCTTGGCTTCTGTCCCCCAACCACGAAAGAAGGCGGTGGGGACAAGCCCACCTCTGCGGAGGGGCTGCAGAGTAGCAGCCCCCAGGGGCTCCTGGCGTTGAAGGAGCCTCATGCATGGATGGGGTGAGCAAGGCTGACCCAGTCTCCCCTCCCAGCAAGATAAGAGCAGATTAGGAGCAAAGCCATGGAGCACCCCTCTTGGATGGACAGTCTGAAGGGACAGCCCTGAGCACACCGCCTTCCCACTACTCCAGGAGGCACTGGGGAAGACACCTGGTCCATGACCTGCCCCAGTATTCTCTGACAACAGACTCAGGGCTGGGGTGAGAAAGCCCAGAGAGGAGACAGCGGATCACTATGTGCATCCCTTTGAGCCTTGTCTAGACACCCTCTAGCTAGAGCTCCAGTCGAGGCACATACTCCCTGTGTCCTGGGTAGGGGATGGCCACTTGGAGGGAGCTGAAAAACAGACAGGCTGACATTGCCCCGGAGCAAGGCTGGATAGGCTGGCTGGCGGCTGGACTCCTGAAAAGCCACCCTGTTCACCACCAGCCTCTCCTATGTGGGAATGCCTGGGCTTCTGCATCTGCCTCCCAGCAGCTCCCAACACCTGGTCCTTCCAGCCCACGGGTTCCAGGCAAGCACCCTGGATTGGAGGGGCAGCCTCCCACTCCCCTCACCACAGCTGCCTCCGCCCTCCTCTGAGGACCTCACCCCTCAGCTCACTGAGGAAAGAGGAGCCACAGCCAAGTCTCCCGCAATCACCTATGGTCCCCCTTCTGCCCGACTGTCTCGGCCCCTGCTACCTCTGGACTGACCCACTATCAGAGGCTGTTTCCTTTCCACCTCCCACCCGTGTCCTGTGCCTTGGCGATCAGAAGCTGAGGGCAAACACGGTCTCCCTTCCTGTGCCCCACTGGGTCCTTACACAGGTAGGCAGGTTGAGGGACCCAGACATGGACACACATCCCCTCTCATTCCCTCCCTTGAGGGTTCAGACTTCCATGGGCTGTGGACGCAAGAACCGTGACTGCTGGGTTCCCCAAGGCACTTAATGGCTTTCTAAAGCAAGGTCAAGTCCACTTCTCCTGCTGCCACTTATCTAGCCTGCAGATTTTAGAATCTGGGACCAGAAGTAACTCCATAGTTATCTCATTTAAAAAACAAAACACAGCCAGGCATAATAGTGGGCGGTGCCTGGGGAGGCTGAGGCAGGAGGATTGCTTGAGCGCAGGAGTTCAAGGCTGCAGTGAGCTATGATGGCACCACTGCACTCCCCCAGCCTGGGCAACAGAGCACAGTGAGACCCTGTCTCTAAAAGACCCCCAACACTCCCTTGAACGTCCTTCCCCTCCAGGTACTGCCCAATTCCTCAGCTACACTTTGGAGCAAGCTCCCCCAGGCTTATCCATGCCCCTCTCCCTACATCGCTTCATCCCACTCACGCCCGTCTTTTTGCTCCCACCACTGCACTGAGACTGCCTTTGCCCAGGTCACCCTGCCTCAGCTTTCTCACTCAGCACCATAGAGGCTGCTTTTCTTGTCACGGTGCCTTCTCTTCCTGCACCTTGCCTCTGACCCGGTGCTCAGAGCTGGCCTGCCCAGAACTTTCCTCCGTGGCTCCCTACCAGCCAAAGCTGACTGTCACATTTCACATCTCCTGTCCCTGAGCTCTGGACTTCCACATGCCACAGCCTCTGTAGCCCTCCCTCCCCCCATGGCTAATAGACAAAATTCGAATGAAATTCACAACAAATAGAGCTCCTGAGTCTACCATCTCAACTGCTACACACCTGGGAGTCCCCCTGACTCTTCCACACCTGATCCGCCAGCGAGTTTCGCTGCCTTTGCCTTCAAAACAGGGCTCAGATCTGCCCACTTGCACCTCCAGCCTGGTCCTCATCTGGCCTTCTGACTCCTCTCTTCCCCGCATTGGAGGTGGGAATGGATTATTGGCTTCCCCACACTTAGAAATTCCAAAGCCCCTGTCATAGCCTGGGGGCAGGGGGTGGGCTATAGAACCTGCTGCCTCTTTTTGTACCTCCTCCTCCCTGGGGAGCACCGCCTCAAACCCTGTGTTCAGCCCCCAGCTCTTACCATGTCATCCTTCAGCTCATTTCATCTTTCAGGTCTCAGAGGCCTTCTGTGGTCACCATCTCAGGTAGGTTCCTGCTGTCCTTGCCTCACAGCCCCTCACGGCACCTAAGTCTGCAGCCTTCTTCCTTCTTCTGACTGTGCTGCCTGGGTCCTGTCTCCCTGAGAGCAGGACTGTGTGTGTCCTTCACCAGCGCCACACGCATTGTAGTAGGTGCTCAGGAACCTGCCAAGGGTCGAAGGCAGACCTGGGTCTCTGGGGATAGTTCCAGAGGCATTTCAAGCCAACAGCGCCCTCCAGGTACCTCCCCTCCGTCCTCCATCTTCCAGTCTTTCCAGCAGTGCCTAAGGGCACAGATAGTCCTGATTTCCTCTTTCCTCTCACCCCAGACTACTCAGGTGTCACCGAGTCTCTCTGGTCTGCTGCACCCTGGCTGCCCTCACCTTCCTTGCCCCTTGGCGAGTGTGGCTCCTGCACCTGGCACCTCAAAGCCCTCAGGTCTCCCGCATCACTCGTCACTCAGGTTTTACAAGCCTCTTCGAGGTCCTGCTCTCCTGATCGGCACTCCCAGCCCTTCTCCAACTGCAGCCGCACTGCTGTTCCCATGCTGTCTCTCTATGAGCGAGGACTTGTCATCTCTGTAATGGTCACTTATTTGTGGGATCCCGGTGTCCAGCTCTGGACCAGGCCCACTGGCTGGGCTCAACTGCCCACTGAATCAACTCCTTGATACTTCCTGCTGGTCTAAGTGGACCCCAGCAGCCACGCCAGTCTCCTGTCTACCTCCGAATCATTGCTTAGACTGTCTTCACACCCCCATGCTGTTCTCTTGCCTTCAGCATTTGCTTTCTACCTGTGGGAGCCCAGCATGAGACAGACATTCAGGTAACGCCGGGGGAGGGGGGAGTGGAGAGAGAGCGCAGCCTCCACTGGCCTCCTCTGTCTCCTGGGGGCATCTCTAGGCCCCACAGGGTGGACGGGAGGATGACCCTTTGGTACTCAGCTAACACAGCACTAAGTCTTCTCTCCGTTGCCATCTACCCCTACCAAGGAGAGAAAGATCCCAGCTCTGATAATGGCAGCCAGGAGGGCGAGGAGCCCCTGCCCTGCGGAGAGCCAGCAGGGACCTGCTCCACTCAGGACATCCCGCTTCCCCTCCCTCCACTCCTTACTCACAGCCAGAATCGAGCACTGGACAGGGGCTGAGGGCTCTCGGCTCACTGATTCTATCAGACCAGCAGACCACTGGGCAGGAAGTTCCCAGGGCTGCCCTACTGCTCTCTGCCCTGGGTCCCAGCTCCTCAGCCCAGCTTCTCAGCTGAGAAACCCCTAGTGGACAGACTCAACCAAACACGGGCCTTTCACTGAGCAGGTCTTAGGACGAATTCGACAAGGCTGGCCCCAAACTTCCCTACCCTCATCTACCTCCAGGCCCTACTCCATTGAAATCTCATCACCTGTCACCACCAGAGGAATTCCAGCTGGTGATGCTAAGGTCCTCCGGGTATCCTGTCACCTCCTGGCCATCCTTGGCTGTTGTGTCCCTCACATCCTCGTCACCTATGGCTCTCCTCGCAGGTCTCCTGTCCTGCCCAGGGGCATCAAACTCATCATCCAGGGCTGACAGGCCTGAGGTGCCACGCCAAGCCACCATTCCCAGCAGCTCCCGCTGCTCCCAGGAAGGTGGATGGGTAGAAAGGGAGTGGAGAGGCCCCGGACAACACCTTGGGTGAGACCTCCAGCTTCTTTGGATCTCTGACCATTTTTATCTATAAAACAAAGGAGTTGGAATGGATTTCTTGTAGCTAGAAAATTCCATGAATTTTTAGTCTCAAACTGAAGTAATCTTCCTTATCAACCATCTTGTCTTTTCCTGTTGTCCTTATTTCTCTACTATTTGTACATTCATCCGGGCATGAAATTTCAGAGTACAAATGTAAAGTTCCTTAAAAATGAGAAGGGAAAAAAAAATTAAACTTTTTTTTATTGGTATAGGAAAAGCAGTAGCAATTGTAGGCTAAAATGGAAATATATTCACACTTTATTTGGTATTTTTTTTTACCAGATTTATAGCCATTTATTAGCTTGACATACAACTTACTGAATCTGATGCAATTTTTTAAGCTAAATTATTTTAGCTGGTCAATTGAGCAATGCATGGGAAAAACAGGGATGATTTGTGGGTAAACAAATTTATTTTTCTTCGAATTTTTAGAGAATGAAACAGAAAAGTCTTTGGAATTGTTTCAAAACGTTGGGTTTTTTTCCACTCTGGCTTTTTCCGCTTCTACCTCAAGGTCACCCCCTTTGCTCTTGTCTAATTAGTCATTTTGTCTTGTCAGTTGTTCCTTCAGAATGGCTCTCTCGTTGGTCCACTTTTCACCTCCACCCACAGCAGCCCAGCGCCCACATTACAGTGCACGTGGCCTTTCTTTTATTTAAGAAAAGAAGATTCTCAAACCGGATCACATGGAACACTGATGTCTCTGGGTGGTCTGAAGCACCGTAAAATCAAACAGTGGTGGTCTTTTCTCAATCTGCAGTGGGAGCTGGGGGTTTTCTTAGTGGATAGAATGTCTTCAATTTAAACTCTTTCTTCTCTTGGTTAAAAATCACCACGACCATCACTACCACCATACTCAGTAACTTAGTGCTTCCTATCGCTTGTACTAGAAAAGATATGTAGAAAGCAACATTTAAAAAAATCAAATAGGTGTCTGATTTAACAGAAAAGCTCAGAAACTGCAGGGGGATATGGAATGCTGGTCTATGGGAGCAAGCCCTTCTTTGGGGACCCACCACACAAATGGGCCGGGTATTGGGGGTCCCATGGAAGTGCACAAAGACCCTTGGCCAGGCCACTGTGGCTGGTTCAGGGATAGGAATGTGACCCCAATCTTGGGGGTGCCTCTGGAGAGGGGGAGCCCTTTGCCTTGGGATGTTGGTGCTGCTGGTGGCATAAAGGAAGCCAAGCCACTCTCCACTGCTGAGGGAGGGTGAGGCCACCAAGGAGAGGTTTCTGATGACATCTGAGCACCTGTCTGGGCCCAACTGAACTTGCTGCTGGACCACTCTGGACTCCTCCTACGGAAACCAAGCTCATCCCTTTATGTCATGGGCTGGAAGTGGGTCATTTGGTCATGTTTTCTTTGGGCATAACTCTTCTCTCGATTATATGATGGAAATTAATACACCAGGCCGGGCATGGTGGCTCTTGCCTTTAATCCCAGCACTTTGGGAGGGCGAGATGGAAGGATCTTTGAGGCGCCGAGTTTGAGGCTGCGGTGAGCTAGGATGATACCACTGTGCTCTAGCCCAGGCAACAGAGCAAGACCCTGACTCAACAAAACAAAACAAACAACAAAAACCCCAAAACAAACAAAAAAGAAATTAATACATCAATATTTCTCCATGCTCCTCAGAGGCCCTGTGATTTCCTGCAGTGCCACATGCGATCCTCCGCTCTAAATCCCACTTTCCACACGTCTATTCCAGCAGATCCCCTGACTCTGGGGCTCCCGCTCTATCAAGTAGCTCCAGGTGGAAAATAGGACTCCTTTCCCACCCCAGGTTTCCTGGCCGCTAAGTCCCTCTGTCTCTCGAAGCTCACCCAGACCTGGAGCCCTTCACCATTTACTGTCTTCCGATTGCCCTGGCAGTTCTTTAGGGGTTAATCCTCAACCCTGGAAGTTTCTGGAAATGCAAGCACAGGAGTTCCATCACTGTTCAAACCCAGGCCTGCAGGGTGGGGAGGCTGCAGGCTCCAGAAAACGCAGTGCGCGGGTGATGCTGCTGCCAACTCCACCCTGGTCTATCGGGCCCTTCGGGTGCAGTTTTGCATTTGGTTTGTGACTAATTGATAGCATGGAACTTCCACACCCAAGACCACCATCCCAGTCACCTGAGGCTGCCTGCGGAGGTGGCACCCTGCCCGCCTTGGGTCTGCTCTCAAATCTGCCCGGTGGGACACTTCCCTTTGTGCGGACCCCTGCGTCGTGGGTGTGGCAGGAGGCAGGGTCTTTATGGACCGGCTGTGGGCGGCGGGTGCCCCTCCCTGATCAACCCTCTCCCCCACTCGCCAGTGGACCCTCCTCCCCACCCATCTGCGGGCGAAGGGTGGCGCGTCAGCCAGCGGGAGCCCGGGGAGCCCGGGGGTGGCCTGCCGGGACGCCCCGCCAACTGCAGCGGGAACCGCTGGCGAGCGGACCCCGAGCCTGCAAGGGGCAATTGGTGCATTTGTGTTCGTTCCTCTAGTCCCGAGGGCTTCGGCAAACCTCCCCCTTAGAACTCGCGGTTCCAAATCTGGGCGCCGAGAGGGCTCTTTCGGATTTAACGCGGGCATGGGCAGTGACATTGCCACCTGCTCCAGTTACTGGACTCTTCCGTGCCTCAATCGTCCCATTTATAAAATGGGACCGACGGGCAACCTCGGGGAGCTTTTACCGCGCTGAAACGAGTCGATCAGCCTGTAAAGGCGTGGTTCCTTCTGCAGCCAGGGCGCGTTGGAGCCTGCGAACCGGCACCGGAGCGCCGCGGACGAAAGCGAGAGACCCGGGAGGGGAGGCGGCGCCCCGGGAGAACCCCGTGCCCACAGCCGACTTCCTTGAGCCCTTCCCCGAATTCTAGGACTCCCTAAGTGCCCATCCCGTACGCCAGGGTGGTTTCTTTGTCTGAATTTTAGGCTCCGCGGGCCGCTCGGGGATCTGGGGAGGGGGGTGTGAGCCTCAAGGATTCTTCCCCCAAAAGCCCCAGCAAAGGGGGCGCCGGGCGGAGGCTGGGGGTAGGCCACAGTCCCCGCGGGCCGGTCCTTCTCACACCCGCGCCAGGGACACCAGGAGACTGAGTCTGCAGGACAGCCAATGACTGGAGGCCTTGCTTGTTCAGTGATAGTTTATTGGTCCTTAGCATTAACATCTTAATTACCAAGGTAAATTCACATACACAACTGCAGGTAAAAACATGTAAAATAATATAAAAATAAATTGAAGGCTACTTTTATATATTTACTGAATTAAGTAGTGTAATAAATACAATAATAAGCAAAAAGCTTCAATCACACAATTCAGTTTCACTGAAGTTACAGTAGTGTTTGTAAATATGAGTTTTAAAATTTAAGTTACAAATATTAAAGCACTGAAAAACTAGTATAAAAGTGAATTTTGGCACGTACGTGAGCTCTTATGTCATTAGTATTTAACACCCTGGGACAATAAAGAAACCACTTCTCACCTACTTCTTGAGGTACAACTACCCAACTAAGTCAGCAACACGGCTGGAATACTTAATAGTTTACAATCTTTGAGTTGAACGTTTCCCTTTTGAGAAGCCCAAAGATCAACCCAGAGCTTATTACTGTGCAAAAATTCTCCAAAATCCTATTAGAATTTAGGAGGGAACTTTTTCTTGCAACCTGGAGGGCTCAGCATCCCTGCCTCAGGTCAGAGAGCCCCCAGGGCTCACAGGGACCAGCCTGGCTCCTCGCCAGTGGCCCCTTGCAAAGGTAATCCTGTTTTCTCCAATTTCTGCCTCCTCTTTCCAATCATAAAAGAAAAATCCCATGTCAAAACATAAAATAACCTATAACTTCAGCGACTTCAACATTATCACACACACTCTGGGTGATATAAAACGGAAGCTGCTAATAGGAAAGTTGGCAAAAAGCACGTAAGCGCCCAGAGGACTCTGCCTTTCCTAGGAACCTACTCCAGATGTCTTTGCTGGGTCCCTGGTATCCACTTCTGTGGTCAAAAGCTAAAACACAGTGTCATGGCCCTTCCTCTGGAGACAGCCTAAGACTGGCTCCCCATACAGGAATCAAGTGGATGCTGAACTTCACAGTCAGAACCCGGAGGCCCGGCAGGTTCTGGAAGGAGGCGTCCTCCGGGCCTCGGTCCTCAGAGAGCTCGCACAGTGCGTAGCGTCCCTCTGCACCGGGGCAGAGCAGTGCGCCCCGAGGAATGCCCTTTCGCCAGTGTGCCCCTTCACACTCCCGGGCAGGCTGAGGAGCATCTACAGAGGCCTCCGCCAGTTTTGCCTTTGATACTTCTTAATGTTTTGACTTTTTCAATCACAGTTTCAAATTCAAGTTGAGGTAATCACAGTTTTTCCTCCAAGAGGAAAGGAATTGGGACTGTGGGGCAGGTTGGTGAGAAAGCATTTCTACGGAAAATGGTCAGAAACCAGGACCACCACGCAGTAGAGCGCCACGTGGTGGGAAGGCCCACCCATATGGGCAGGCCCCGACCCCTCTTTAAAAACTCTTCTGTGCAGCAGCCAGACTGCCAGGCCAGGGCAGCCAGGAAATGGCTCAAGCTCCTAGATCGAGAGCTTTCTTTTAAAACTTCACAGAAATCCACCTGGAAGAAATGGCCTGTGGTTCTCATCCCCCCACCCTCCTCCCTTTTCTAAGGCTGCTCAAGTTTGAGTTTTTAAAAAGAGCTCGGTAGAGCTAAAGGAAGCTACAGTAACTCATTGCTTATTAATCAATTGCACTTAAGATCTATGTTATTGATTCTGAAGCAGAGGCAAGCCCTTCATGGACCCCTGGCCTCGGGCCAGCCAGAAGTCAGGGGCTCCCAGACTTGGGCTCCACAGTGGGGCCTTTGTCACCAGTGGCTTTGGAGCAGAGACTGGAGCACATGGGCCTTTTCAGACGCCTTTCCTGATGCAAGATTTCTTATTCAATGGTATTTGGAGTTTTGTTCGTTTGGCTTCAAATACAAATTTTTTTCTAGTACATTTTATTGACAAGCCCTTGACAACTGCTTTGTTACTTGCATGCAGGCCTCTGTGAGACCAGGCACACAGAACCCGTGTGTTCCATCCTCTCTCCCCTCTGCATCAGGGGGCTTTCTCAAAAACCCCTCTACATTACTAGAAACTTTGCTGGTTTCACTTATGTGCTTCTTCCTAAGGCATGCAAAAAAATATGTGAAATTCAGAAAACATTTACAATCTAGGCAGCCAAGGCGCTGAAGTCCTGACAGATATCACCTAAATATCAGTGCCTGTGACACCCCCACCCCCCAAGTAATTATGAAGGTCAGGCACAGGACACACTTGTAATTCCCCTCTGCTTTACGATTGCCACTGGAAGGAATTCTAACTTGGGTATTGGAATTCTTTGAAATTCCTGGTCCTCAGGAGCCAAACAAGCCGAGGGCCAGCAACAATGAATGGGGAGTGTGAGTTTCCTGAAGTTTGTGGCTGAAAAGCAGGCCTTCCCTGGCGAGGCTGGCAGGAGGGCTGGGTGCTGGAGACTGAAGCCTCACAAGTGATCAGACCCCAGGCCTGAGACTAATAGCTGCAGGACACTCCCCTTCACAGTTAGGTGAAGCCTTACCAGAGGGGCTCGGGCAGGAGGCTCGCTCTTGACCCTGAATCAGGGAAACCCGAGTGATGCCACAGGAGAGCTCAAGAACCAAGCACAAGGGGGAATGCTGATGTCAACTTGAGAGCCATATGCTTCTGGAAAACAACGTGCCTTTCCTTCAGTTTAGTCTGTAAGGGGAATCCCTTCATTTCAGAACAGGCGGTTGTTCTCAGCCTAAGCTGCTGGTTCTGTGGGCTGGATTTGGGCTGCTCTCCCCAGGCCTGGGCTGGGGGCTAGTAGGGCCAGCTCCTTCAGTGGAAGGGGCCTAAGCAGGGGAGGCAGGCACTCCACTGTGGATGACAGCTCTCCTGGGGCAGCGTCTGAGGCCTGAAGCCTGTTGTGGCCTGGTCCCCAGGCATGGCCACAGTTTGGGCAGCCAGGGTTCCTTCTAAGTCTCAGCAGCTTAGAGATCCAAATGCTTCCCTTTACCCCCACACAGTGACTCAACAGCCCAGAGGAGATACTGTTATCAGAGACCCAGAGCTCCTGGACTGACAGCTGCACACATAGCCAGACCCAGTCTGCTCATCCTTGAGGACCCCCCACCCTACCCCCCAAATCAGTGGTGCAGGTGATGCTCTTCAGCGCTGTATAGAGAATAAAGATAACATGCACTCAAGCCAGCACACATAGGCCAAGGAGAACAAAGACAGCCCCCTCAGGGAGGGGCCACCCATTTGTCCATCTCCAGGGTGGACATGGTGCAGGATGTACGGGCCCAGCCTTCTTCTAGGGCTTCTGCTCAAAGAGGTCATGATACTCCTGCTGCTCCAGCTCACGGTTATACCTCTCGATTTCTCGGTTGGCTTCTTCCACGTAGTCATTCATGAACTGGTCCATGACTGATGTCTCATTAAGGAAGAGAGCTCTGAGCCTGGAGGACAATGGAGCCTGCCTGAGCCCAGAGGACCTATTGGCAGGTGAGGTGGGGGACACCGAGATAGTGTGTGCCTGGCCAGAACAGAGGCTACCTGACGGGCTCTTGGTATACACTGGCAGCATCACAGCTACTAAGATTGTGACAGATATTGGCGTATGGCCTTAAATGAGGTCCTAGAACTGTCCACTGTCATTTGCAAACAGCAGCACCCCAAGGCTCTCATTTTGCCCTGTCCATCTTTCCCTGATGACCACAGAGCTCAGAATGTCACCACAGCTGCATTCAACCTCCAACACATGGAACCCGTGTGTTCCATCCACTAAATAATGGAGAAATCTAATTTTAAGGACTTTAAAAGAGCAAATGAAACATCTGCCCCTGTGGTTTGCTCCTGTGTGTTTCCAGCTCCAGCCTGTGGAAACGCAGAGCCCAGCCTGCTCTAGGGCTCGGCTGCAGTGGCTCTGGCAGACACCCACTTTACAGACAGGCTCACATACACCCCTAAGCCTCGCTGCCCCAGATTCCATATAGAGACCAAGCTGTTCCAAGGATACGTGGGTGAAAATCAGTCTTGTCACCAAAGAAGTTAACAAATTGGGTGCCATTGTAAAAGTAGCCTGCTGGTAGGGGGTCCAGGTGGCGTTTCACCTGTAGGAAAAGAGTCCTGTAAGAGTTATCTCATCACTTTCTATCATTTACTCACTCATTAAAAACATAAACAAGTCCATTACCCTAGCAGGACAGCCTGCTCTGCTATGCAAACAAACCAGGCAATTAACACCCCCAGCAACCCTCAAGCTGGGAGTTCCTAGTGGGAATACGCCCCTGTTGCTCACGGTGGAACTGGTCTGATAACACGCCCTGTACTGGCTGTCTCCCTGTCCCTTCCCTCTCTCACCTTCCCACCTCCCTATTTAGCGTCTCCTAGAATCATTTCCAAAATAAACTACCTGTACTCAAATCGTTATTCAAGGTCTGCTTGGGGGGAACATGCATTACAACGACTGCCTTCTGAGGTGCCTACACTGTCCTCCCCAGGAACACCCAGGGCTGTGCAGGCCCATAGGAGCTGGTTAGGAAGGGGCCCGCCTCAAGTCCAATGCAGAATACTCTCCCGCCCCACCAGGGGTGGGCTAGTGACACAGCCCATCCTGGGACCTGGACTCTGTGTCCCTTTTAGCCTTTTGCAGCCAAACCCCTCAGGAAGAGGCCCCAGTAGGCATGGCGATTGGGGCAGACGCTGGGGGTCAGCCTAGAGGCTGGGAGGGCTCAACAAGGGGCCTCGCAATTGACCTTAGGATTCCACAACCTTCCCATGAGCAGCTTCTAGATCTAGACAGTTTTTTTACTGAGCCCTAGCTGGTTTATCTTGGACAGAGGTCTTCTGCAGCTGCTTGAGCAGGGTGACAAGGCACAAGGCAGGGCCTCTTGTCACCTGCTCCTCCCACAGGCACTGTCTCTCCTCAATCTCATGCCCAGGTCACACCAGAGGCCTCCTGCCCCTGCTCACTGAGACTGCCAGAATTCTGTACCCAGCTTCCCTCTGTGGCCTGAGAGAAGCAAGACTTCCAGCATACCCTGCTAATAGCTCCCTTACTCAGGGAATCCAAAGACAGAGCTATGCAAGCCTAGAAGGACAGCTTTGGGCCACTGAGAGGAGAGTCCAGGGCAAGGCACTCACATGGATGTTCCTGATCTCCTGCTGGGTCAGCATCCCCCTGGTCTTCAGGGCTTTCCTCTGAGGCTTCTGTGCACAGATGTAAGGAGGGGTCAGGTCCCAACAGAGCTGATGGAATTCATGGGTGGGTGAGAGCTCAGGGATCTGGGGGTTGATGACATGACCATGATCCCAGCAGAGGGGAAAGTATATGAGCTGCCATGGCCTGGACATAATATCCTGCCTGTCCGCCCTTTGAGAAGACCGCTTTCCCATGGCAGAGCCCTGCAAGCTAGCAGGGAACAAGCAGCAGTGGAGAGCCCAGTGTTTTTGCAAATGGGCATGGTCCCGCCTCTCTGCATATTCTTATCCCTAGGCCCCACCAATGACAGATGCAGACAAAGGGATAGCCCAAGGTCCCCCAGTCAAGCACCATTTAGGAGCTTATACAGATGAGGCAGCCCATGCCCCAGTATAAAGACAGGTCCCAAGTGAGCATCTGCAAAAGACCCAGGCCTCAGCCAACTCTATTCTCAGAGTTCCAGGATGAGCTAAACCCCTAAGGCTGTGCTAACAGCCTCAGCACCCAAAGCTTGCAGAGAACCTGGGCTCATGGAGCAGACAACATAGCACTCCTGCCTAGAGGCTGCGATGAGTGATTTCCTCCCACTCCCAAAGTGTCCCTGAAAGTGCTGGCTGAGCCTGTGAGGGGCAGACCAGTGGGGAGGCATCAGAGGAGGGGCTTCTCAGGGCCAGCAGCACCTCTGAAGAATGTGGGTCACGTCTGTGGCAAGTCTGGGCTTTGGAAACCACCTGCTTAGCTGACTGCCGTAGCCAGTCCTTGACACTGTCCTCTTTCAGGGAGCAGCCAATGAACACGAGGTAGCACTCTTGCTGCCCACTGCTGTCTTGAGGTGCGCTTCTGGAGTCGGGCGGTGGCGTGGGTCCCTCCAAAACCGGCATGATGCTCAGAGAGTTGGCCAGAGTATTGTGGCAGACCTCCATGGTCCTCTCAGAGTCTGTAAGGGGAGCACACCTTAGTCCCTGAGACCCTGCCCCAAAAGGATAAGGCTCACCAAGACGGTAACAATGCAGATGGCTGAGACAGACTCACGAGAAAACATAGGAGGAAGAACTGACATGACTGGTGGCAACTGACAAAGGATGGAGTAAGACAGAGGGGAGCAAAAGAAGTTTCTAGCTTGGATGATTTGGGTGATCAGGTGGACACTATTAACCTGGAAGGCAACAAAAGTTGAAGAAAAGGCTGTAGGGGGGAGAGGAGGAGGAGTTTGACTCCATACCTGTGGCATGTGAAAGACTGTGAGGCCCTGAGTGGGAGATATCCACACAAGGCACTGGGGTAGCTGAGGTCGCCCCTGTGGAAGACGTGGTTGAAGAGAAGCAAAGAAAGCCCCCTTGGTAGAGGTATGGGGGGTTCTCTGCAGAGGCCTGAGAGGCCACAGCCAACAGTACAACAGAGCTACAGAAAGGTCCTGTACATAGACAGGAGAGGTGTGTCCAGGCCATATGCTGAGGAGCTGGGGGGTTGGGGTGACTGCAGACACAAGGAGGCGGCAAGGCCCCCCCAAAGGCAGGATAAGAAAGGGATCCAGAACAAAGGTTAACCCTGAAAAAGAAAGGGGTCAACAGCAGGTCTAAATAAAGAAAAGGAGGTGATGGGTAAGAGGGAGAGTGAAGGCACCAAGACCTGTGAAGCAGGCAGGGGCTGGCTGCTGGAGCCTGAGGGCAGCAGGCTGGGTGAGGGGCCAAAGTTTTAGATTTGACAACATAAATTAAGCAAGAGGTATAGGCTACGGATTTTGAAAGATTCTTTTACACAGGTTATGCCATCTAATCCTCCCATCTGAAAAATGATGGCCCCAAGCCTAAACCCCCAGTGGCTCCCCACAGCAGACACTGATGGCTGCCTACCCAGTATCCCCCTCCTCCTCCAATACCAAGCCCCCTCTGGGTGGTGGGTACAGGAAAGCAAGGCAACTCAATCCTGGCCAGTGAGAGGAGAAGTTGGCTGAGAAAATGGGGGTAGGAGCTTTGGGGAAAGGTGACTGCACTGACAAAGACACCCATAGGAAGAGCCTGCTTCTCATTGGCTGGATGCAGAGTCTGGCTTTGACCCACAGACCTGCAGCGCTACCTGGCAACCATGATGGGCAGGAACCTCAGGACAAGCTGACACACCAAGAATGGAAGGAAGAACACAAAGACACATTACCTGGGTTCTCAGTGGCCTTGCTTTGCGGCCGACCTCTTCACTTCTTGTTATATAGCTAACACTTGCTAGCTGAGTTGGGGTGTTCTGTTATCCTAACTGAAGATGCCTTAAAAGATACACTCCCTCCCTCCCTACCCTAGGCTCCAACCACAGTAAACCATTTTTGGTTCCTGAAATGTGCCTTTTCTGCCTCTGGAGTATACCAAATGCTGTTTCTTTTCCCTGGAATATTCTACCCTTCCTCAATGTTGAGTTGACCAACCCTTACTTGTTCCTTGACCCCCAGCCCAGCAGAGACTATCAGGATGCAAGGGCTCCAGAGTCTTGGGATGATAAACAGGCCTCCTGGACAGAAGGGAGAAGGCAAGTCGAAGGCTTGAAGACTTTGGTCAGAAATGGATCTGGAAAGCTCAGCACAGGGGCAGCTCCTAGAGGGGTAGGGTGTGAATCTTTGGAACTGTGAGGAAGGCTCCTGAGCGGGTCATCCAGGAGAGGAGGACAGATCCTTCACCATGGAGCAGAAGGACCTGGAGACAGTGCGCCCCTGGGGGACGGGGTGATGGAAGAGCCTGGTGTAAGGCCAGGGGGAGGGTTTTTGAGAGAGCGACTGAGAGGCATAGGTGGTCTACAGAGCGCCAGCAGAGGCTATGAACTCACATCATGAGACGCGAGCACTTCATAGTGTAGGACCCCAAAATCCAACCTGCCTCTTACCTGAAAACTTGACTTTGCCCAGGATGTGGTAGATGTTTCCAGAGAAGGGACTTGACTTGATGGAGGACTGAATTGCTGGTGGAGGAAGAGGACAGGGCTGTCACCCACCTGGGGGCAGAGGCCAAGTTCAGGGTAGCATAGCTGGGAGTTTTAGGGACTAGGAAGGGATCATTTCCAGCAGGGTCCAGGGTTCACAGGTTCCACCCTCCACCCCCTGTTGCTCCCCAGTGGCTCTGCCACTGTTCCCAGGGGTTGAAAAACTCTTCCAATGGTGTGGAGATCAAATTTTGTTGGCTACCCATGATCAGAGGTAGGAGACTACTGGTTCCTCAAATCCCTCTGCTTGCTTTTGGTCCCAAATGGTGAGGAAAAGAGCACACGGAATACTAACATGGTACCAGGAAGCAGGCACAACTCTGGGGCATTCTTTTACCAGTGTCTGGGACATATTCCAACCAAGGCTCACCTTTACACCTGGCCACGAAGCGAGTCTTTTCCAACGGACGGCCAAACCATACGCAGATCTGAACCATTAGTGGAAAGACTGATCCAGAATCAAATCTACCTTCGTACCTTAAAAGGTTTAAAAGATTGTAAGTACAAATAATTTGGGCTTTGAGTGTTATTATGTACTACTTTGGGATGAACTTACATATCACTTATCCTAAAACAATTGAATCCCCCCCCTTACTTACATGCCATTTTGCATAGAAAACACTCGTGTATACATCTTGAGACTGGGAAGCATGACTGTTTAATCAGAGTAAGGGCTTTGTGAGGATGGAGGTTTTACCTCCTTAGACTAGCAGTTCCTTGAAGTCAAAGACCACATGCACCTCTGAAGCCTGTCAGTGGCCAGCTGAGGTTGGGGGTCCTTCCTGGGACAGTGGGGGCTCTTACTCAGAATCTCCCCGCACTCCCTTAGGGCTCCAAATATTTGGATGTGTCTCAACAGAAGGGACTGAAGGGCTGGGGCATCTCTGCTCTATTTTTCCAGTTTTCAGTTCAGCAAAGTAAACTGTTGGCCTCATATTCATTTAGAACATGGTTATATACTTACCTTTCCTTAAAACTTAACTTTCTATTATGGAAATTTTCAAACACATGCAAAGGTAGAAGGGTAGTATAATGAACCCTCAAGTACCCATCACCCAGATTCCACAGTTATGGAATGGTCATTTCTCTTTTGAATTATTTTTTTGAGATGAATCCCATAATTGGAATCACTCTAGGAAAGGGTGTAACCATCTCATGGGTAATAATTTATACCTCCCACAGCAGCACATGAGTATACCAGTTTCATAACAATTTTCCCAGCAATGAATGTTATAGAAATTTTTAGCTGAATGTAATAGCTGTCAATAAAAACAAGGCACCATTTTACATTTCTGAATATTACTGACATTGAATTCTGTTTGCATGATTGCTATTTATACTTGTTCTTTTTAGAAAATTATTTTATTTCATTTTCAAATTTATTTTTTAGAGACAGGGTTTTGTTCTGTCACCAAGGCTGGAGTGCAATGGTGTGATCACAGTTCACTACAACCTTGAACCCCTGGGCGCAAGCTCCCACCTCACCCTCCTGAGTAGCTGGGACTATAGGCACATGCCACCACACCCAGCTGTTTTTTTTATTTTTTGTTGAGACAAAGTCTCACTGTTGCTCAGGCTGGCCTTAAGTGATCCTCCCACCTTGGCCTCCCAAAGTGCTGGGATTACAGGTGTGGGCTACCATGCCCTACCTCTTTGTGATTTCTTTAAAGTAAGGTGGTGGCATGACATTTTTGCAAGACTGACATGTCCTTTCCCTACCCAAACAAGTCATTTGGAGACTTCAGGCTTCTCTGGCTTCTGTGGTGTCTGAATCCTTAAGGGAATTTGCAGGGGCTAAGGGAAGAGAGCCAAGTTTTTGACCAGACTAGATAACAAACTGTTCTACCGGAAAAGGTGGGAATGGGGTCTATGAGAACAGAAAGGCTGTGGGAGGGAAACGGCAGAGGATGCATGCATGGCACAGAGCGGAGCACATCCTGGAACTATATACAGCCCATTCACTCTGAGGTGGTGGCCCTGACCTATGCAGGAAGGGAGTAACGTATAGGGATGAGTGGGAGACTGATGAATACCATCTTGTTAAAAGATGAAATTACCCAGTTCCTAAAAATGGACTTAGGAGAGAGGGCCTAAAGGATGATTTTGAGGTCCCTCCATCTCTGACTCTCTATAAGGACTGATCTTCCTGATAAGGGAAAGGTTTCAGACTCTAGATTCACAGTCTTTTGATGGGGCTTCACATCCTGCTCTCTCCTGGGTCAGTCTGCCTCCAGATAAGTCTGTGCCCTGAGCTAGGCCTATGTACCAAGCCCAGCATGAGTCAGTATGGACTGGAGAATGGGGCTGCTACAGGTGGCTGGGGTGACTGTGGGAGCTTCAGGACCAGGCCTAGAGGTTCAAACACCAAGAGGGTCAGTAGCTGCAGCCACTGGAAAGAGACTCCATTTGTTTCTTTTCAGCTAAGATATAATTACCTTGTTCAAGGAGAAGGAATGACCCACTTATTACCCACTGTTTAATTAAGTATAATGTGACTGAAATCAGAGGTTCTTTCTAAGAATATACCTGAAAACCTTCAATTTTACATACTGACATTCTGGGTTTGTTTTGTTTTGTTTTTTACAGCATAGTATGACCAATTGGTGATGTAAGGGGTGGTGTGGAAGATGTAAGAGAGGTGCCTGGGAGAAAAGAGTAAGGATAACAAAGACAATTCAAAGAAACATGTGAAATTAATTTTGGCCAAGCTTTAACCACGTCTTCCCCCCCAAACCTTCAACAGAGCAGAAACCAACTGTCCATTCTACACAGGGACAAGTGCAGCCCGGCAGTTAAGAGAACAGGCTCCGGAGCCATTCAACCTGAGCTCGAAATCCAGCTCTTTTCATTTACTGGCTGTGAACTGCACGAGTCATTAACTCCTTGCTGCCTCTGGTACATTATCTATAAAATAAGAAAAACAATGGAATCCACCTCATGGACTTGGCGTAACAGTTAAATAACACAAGCAAGGCTCTTAGAACAGCACTATCCGACAGAACTTTCCAGGATGATGGAAATGTTTGGGATCTGTACTGTCCAACATGGTAGCTGCTAGCCACAGGTAGTTGTGTAGACTGAATTCTAAATTTTATTTTATTTTTATTAATTTACATTCACAGTTCATTAAATAGCCACACATGGCTGGTGGCTACCACGTGCAGAGTGCAGTCTTAGAACAATGCCTAGTGCACACAGTGAAGTGCTCGAGCACATTGGTATTGGTATGACTGCGGTGGACTTTGCACATTCTCTCCTTTTTCTTCTCCCCTATGTAGAGGTTCACAAGCTGTGCGGCAGCCTACAGAGAACATTCCCTGAGTCACGTTAGCAGGGAACCTACCTGCCAGATGGGAACCCTAGCGGACTGACTGTGTTCTCAGGAGTGATTCTCACCTGAGAAGGCTATGGCTCCTTGGTTCCATGCCAGCCACCTCACCCTCACTAGGGGGTAGGAAACACAGGATGCCATTGTGCTTGGTGCCCTAAGTCTCAACATCCAGGGAGGCTCCCAATTTGGAGCCCAAGATGTGGAGCACTGGGCTCATGGCAGGGCCAGCAGCTATTGGGACATGGCAGGCTGTTCCAGCTGCCACGTGTTATCCTTGTAGAGCACATCTGGCATTTTCACTTTCTTTTTTTTTGTAAATAAATAGATCATTGGGCTTACAAAGAAATCTTAGCTACTTTTCAATGATGATACTTGCCAGCCAGGGTACATTAAATATCGAGATCGTAGCATCTGAGGACTTGAAAAACTATTTTCTGAGAGAATCAGCTCAATGTCTTCATTCCTTTGAAAATACAGGAAAGACTCAGGTTAATCAGGACTGTCAATCTTACTGCATTTTGTGCTTCCTCCTTCCCCCATACAAACACACACAAGCGCACAGGCATGCATTTATTTCCTAGCAAACCACTTGAAAGTAAGTTGACTACGTCATGATATTTCACCCCTAAATACTTCAGTATGCATCTCCTAAGAACAAGGACATTCTTTTACAGAACCACAAAACTGCTATCACGCCCAAGGAATACTATGGGACAAACAGCACTGGTATCACATGTTCGACTTGCAGAACCCTAGGCCCCACCCCAGACCTACTAAATCAGAAACTAATTTTAACAAGACCCCCCAGAGATTCATTAGAGAAGCACAAATATACATCCATTTTCAAATTTTCCTTTTTGTGGAGGAGAGGGCCCATAATCCAATCAAGGACCACTCATTAAATTTGTGATCTTTGTGCTTGCTTTGGTAGCACATACACTAAAATTGACATGATACAGAGAAGATTAGCATGTCTCCTAAAATTTTTTTAAAAAAATTACAATCTTTATTATTCATTAATCTGGAATAGTTTGTCCATCTTTTTGTTTGTTTGTTTCTCACGGTGTTGATATTATTGAAGAGTACATGCCAGCTGTCTTGTGTCTCACAACATGGATTTGTCTGATTGTTTCCTCATGATTAGATTCAAGTTAAATATTTTTGGAGATTAATACCCAGGTGATGTTGTGTCCTTCCCATTACATCACATCAAGGGGGCACACGGTAGCATTTTGTCCCATTACTGGTGATGCTTTTCTAAGCAGTCTGTGGAGTGATAATTTACACACTAGAGAACTAGTGAACATCTTTTTCCCTCAACAATCTTTCACCCACTGCTTTTAGCATTCGTTGATGATCCCTCTCTAAATCAAGTATTATATTAGACTGAAGGTTACAAAATGATGATGTTCTAGTTCTGTCAACCCTTATTGATTTGGCATTCTTCTGTAAAATGCCCCTGCCCCTCCTCCCTTTTTATATCACTGTGGAGTCACATTTTTTTCCTATGTCATAATCCATTATTTTTATTGTTCTTTCTTATGCTCAAATTGTCCCAAATCTGACTAGTGGGAACTTCTCAAGCTAGTCCCACAACCTTTGACACACCTCCACTAGTCTTTGGTACTTTCCTTGCTTTACTGGCATAAAATGGACCAGGCTCACCTTGTACTTTCCCTGCATCAGACATGCAATTAGTTAATTCTCCAAGGAGCGCTCATACCTTGTACTGGGGACTGGTACTTAGAAACAAAGGGATGTTTACAGCTACTGTGGTGTTATTATTCTGGTCCCTTTCAAAGGAAAGAGCAATTCTAAAAAAGTAATGAATTTATATTGAGTCCCCAGTTTAAATCAATTTGAAGAGTTTTTCTTCACCTTTCCCCTTTTATATTTACAATCTTTATTCAATCAGTGATGTTGTTTGGAATCAGGGTTCCAATAGAGGATTACGTTGAAAAGTTACTTGAATTAATTACATTTTTGTGTGTGGTTGTTGTTACTTTGATATGCAGATTCATTTTTTTGGTTTGTATTTAGTTTCTTACCTCCTTATTGATTTAATTTTTGAATACATAAAACATTTGCATGGTTCAAAAGTCAAAACTATATAAAAAGGTATACAATCCTTTAGTATCCTAAGCGAGCAAACAAAATTGCTACACTACCAGGTGTTTTCTCTTTGTACATACACATACAAAGTCATTAATTCTCTTTTTTTTTAGTTTGTAAATTGAAGTCAAGTACATGAAGTAAAGAAATAATTTCTGTATGTCCTCTATGCCATTTCTCTCACATCTTAACACAAGGAACGTTAAGAGAGTCTTGATTTCCATCATTCAGCGGATGCGAATGTGAATGCATCAAAACAATATGCCTCGAAACAGCACAGGATACTGATACATGGGGGTGGTCTTGATGATTTTCACAGAACAAAAAAAGCACTTCAAAAACTGACTTCTCTAAATATTCAGGTCTTAGATACAGCAGAAAGATCCCATGGGCCATAGACAGAATGCTGTATCTGAGAAAGTGGCTGGTCCTGTGGAGAGGAGTCTCTAGAGGTTTACCTGGTGACAATCCCATTTTCTGCAAGAATGAAGGCTGCGGTAGGATTGGCAGCCCTGATGAGGCTCTGCAGCTGAACAAGGACAGGGTGCCGCTGCTCCATGGTGTGACTGGTGAACACCACATTACTCACCAGGCCTGGGGAACAAAACCAAGAACAGTTCAGCCTTGACAGCCCTGGCTGTGGTTGAGGGCTCACACAATCATGGGCCTTCACCCGTTCCTCTAATCAGCCCTTCCAGCAGCCTCCTGGTATGGACACCCCTGGGCCCCGACACTGAACACACAGCCATCATTCTCTTACCCCTTTCCCGCTCTGCCACCTCTTGGAGTAATGGCTTCAAGCCTGCAGCTGCCTCACTTTCTAACCTCCTCTATCTTCTTCATTCTGAATTCTGGCTGATACCTAGAGTTCTTGATCAAAGAGCCATTCCACATTCCCTATATTTAACCTCATCAGGAACTGGTGCCATTCACCTTCAGTTCAACCACAGATATTTACCAAGCACTAACCATGTGTCAGGCACTAACCATTATATTCTCAAAGAACACTCAGCCAAGGAGTCTCATAATCCAAGAAAGGGAGGCTATGGAGTGGGCCATGATCACTCCCAACTTTTTGTGAAAATATAGAAGTAAAATTCACAGGACTACAGAGAATTTGGAAATCAGGAAAGTTGCCATATCTTACCACCCCAAGAAAATTATAATACCTCTTCTATATTCATTCCTGTTTTTATATAGTTATAATCATAGCATATATACCATTTCTGTTACAAGATCATTTGCATTTTTGTTATTCAGTAATTTCTATTTACTTCTTAATACTGTGGGAAATTTCAAACAAATACAAAAAAGAAAAACAATGAATATGAAAACAGAATTCAGGAATTATCAACACTCAGCTAAATGTATTTCATCTATAAAAACCCCAGCCCTTTCCCTGCTCTCCCACTGGATGATTTTGAAGCCAATCCCAGATAACATCTGATTATTTCATACAAAAAATTTTAGTATATATTTTCATACTATAAGGACTATTTAAGAAATTGATGATTAATAATAAATTCCTTAATATAAAAAACATCCAGCCCAGCTGGTAGTAGTGGCTCAAGCCTATAATCCCAGCTACTGAGGAAGCTGAGGCAGGAGGATCACTTGAGTCCAAGAGTTTGCGGCTGCAGTGAGCTATGTTCACACCACTGCACTGTGGCCTGGGTGACACAACAACACCCCAACCCAAAAAAAAAAAAAAAAAAAAAAAAAAAAAAGAATGGAAAAGTTATGTTACAATAATTGTCTTAATTAGATCCTCCTTCTCTAATTTCTTAGATAAGCCAAAAAAGATGTAAGTTTTGTGACTCCCATTTATGGCAGGAACATATGTGTGATCA